>SNQJ01S0127296.1:2677-15193 GCA_010110895.2 Picea sitchensis | reverse complement strand
CTATTTGTTTCAACTTTCTCAATAAAATCCACATACCCTTTTCTTATATGTGATGTTGTTTCTCTCATTTTTTTATAATCACACACAATTCTAGATGTAGTGATTAACTCTAGTTTGTAGTTGATGTAACTTGTTTATACACTTTTAAGGAGTATCTAAAATATAAAAAAATCATGACGAAATCTATGATACCATGATGAAATCTACTAGTCAAACAATGAAAAATGAGAACATGCCAAAGTGTCTTAGAAATAAAACTGTGACCATTGTAAGTAGCATAAAATTGTGACCATTGTATGTAGATGTAAATCAACATGTCATAATTTAAACCAACCCAACCCAATTGTGGATGACAAGTGGTTGGCATTCTTTTTTTAGTGGTGAATTTCAAAGATTGGCATTTTGTCTAGAAAACAACTTAGAGGCTATTGTATGGTGTTGAGTGATTCAAGTTTGATAAATTTTGACCACTTTTTTTAAATGGTGTGTAATTATTTTCCATGGTGATTCAGTACACACTACTCTAAAGTACAAATTGAAGCATGTCGATCTTAATAGTTAATCGATAATAAATAAATAAACATGTCAAAATGTCTTAGAAGAAATAATTGTGAGGATTGTAGGTCACTATAAATAAACATATCATAATCGAAAGGAGTAGCTAAAATATAAAAAATTGACAACTTACTATTTGGTATGGTGTAGGTAAGACAATTACTTGTCAGGACAAGGATTTTTCACTATGAACGAAAATGACAGGAAGCTTGCTCAGTTAAGAGTGGCATTAGAGGCGAGGGGCGATGGAAAATGTTATTTCCCTTGCTATGATTGCAGAGGCTTGCAAAGAAAAAGACTTTTAATAACAACAAATGAAAGACATTTTAGGGAGAAGGGGCACACTGAAGGGGGTTTTGAATATCATCCCTTGGTAAGAGGATTCAATATTTAATGTATTCTCTGTAATAATCATCATGTCATGAATTTTAGTAATATTTCTTATCGGGATTTTTATATTTTATATACACACTAACTTTTCTATGTTGTTTTTGAATATATAGATGATGCCCCCAAAATGTTGACCTCTAGAGAGTTATTTGCCAAGTACTAGTAGAAATACTCCTTTACAGGGTGATGAACTTTGAGATAAGAATATTGAAGTTGATGATCAAGTTATTAATGATGATATGGATGGAGATAACATTAGTGATTCAAATAAGGAAGATGATATACATAGATTGATCCAAGACACATTTTCTCCAATGTGACGCAGACCTATCGGCCCTCAGGCCGAGATCCACTCACAGGATCGTTCTTTAACCCCTTTGAGCCGGATAGGCTCTTTCGGATTCCCTGCTGGAATATCCTTTCAAATCGATCCACAGGTCCTTCTCGTAGCTTGCAATATTGCAAGTTCACGAGTCGTGACTCCCGACTCTTCCTTCTCAAATCCGCGATACCCGAGATCGCGAAATAGTTATGGCTCCTTCTCTGTCATCACCCTCTGTGTGTGACCATCGTCTAGGCTTAAATGCTAGCACCTCTGGCAACTCGCCACTTCGCGAGTTGAAGGGTTGAACTCTCGCTCCCTTATCTCCTGAACCCCCGAGACACGAGAGGTCAACGAGGTGTTGACTCCTTCCAATAGGTGACGTGTGTCCGCCTGTCTATTTCCCCAGGCCCACCTTGAGGTTCTACCACACGTACACACTCGTGCCTCGGCTCTCGGCACTTCGCGACTTCTGATGTCGAAAGTAACTCCTTTCGACCTCCGAACCCCCGAATGCGTGAAATGTGATGGGGTTCCTGATCCATCGATCCTCTCGTTCCTAGATCTGGTGGCTATCCTCATTCCTCGTGATTTCATGACTTCTCGACTCGGAGCACCCAACTCTTGGGCTCTCACCCTGCGAACCTCCGAGTTCGCGAGATCCCTTGATCTCTGCCACCTGTCCTCCTCCTAACGGGCGGCTGCGATTCTCTCGTGGTTTCGCGACTTCGGGACTTTCAGGACAAAAGTATCGACCTCTTATCCTCCGATATGTCGAAATGGTGAAATTTCGACACGTCGTCTATGTGGGTCCCACGATGGAACTTCCTGCCTTTTTGGAGTTCTCGGACTTCGTGACTTCGCGAATCCGGATGTTGAGCTTTCGATTCTCCGACTCACGAAACCCCGAAATGGTCAATGAAATTCTGACCTCCATGTTGGTGAATATGCCACCTGTCCACTCTCAGATGGATGGTCCTGATTCTCTTTGTGACTTCGCCACTCGCGAAGTCGAAGGACTTCCTCTTCTTAACCCTGATGTCTGAATCCCTGATAGAGAGGATCTCGTGACACGTGTCCTTCCAATCAGATGGCTTAGATTCTCTCGCTATTTTGTGACTTCGCACCTTGCGACCTCGCAAGTCTTGATGCAAAGGTTTCGACCCTTTGACTCACGAAACCCCGAAATGAGATTTAAGTGGGTGATCCAATGACCCTTGTTGATTCGGATCCTACGGTCTGATTTATCCTGAGCTTGCACTTATAAAAACACTCGCCGTAACCTTCTTGTTCCTCTGCAAGATCTAACAGTTCTTGGGACTTCGTGAATTCTCCATGGAGAATTCTGACCATCAAATTCCTCCTTGACGATTTCTGCGAAATGAACACGGTATCTTCCTTCGGAACTTGTCTTTCAGCAAAACAATGTTGCTGCACTTCCTCCCGATAATTCAAGGCACTAACTCTTCTGAGCTTTATCCACAACTTGAGTCTTCAAAAAGACTCCTGCATGCACTCCTTGCGGCAATTCTTCAAATACTTCTGAGTATTTGAATTCTTCGACTCTGTGCACTCTCTGCGACAACAGTCTTTCAACAGTTTCGCTCAGTTTGTAACTCTGAGACTTCGCTCGGCCTACGCACTCCTTTGCATGGCTCCTGTGCTCAACTTGCACTTCTGTGAGAATGAGAACAAGGTTATCTCTCTTGAGCTTGCAGAGATTGAATCTCTGAACCCGTCAATGCACTCCTTGTGGACGATTTCGCTGCACTCCTTGTAGGAAAACTCTTGCTCAGACAGAGAAACAATTTAAACTCATTCCTTACTCTCCCTCTCTTCAGATTTCAGACATTCAACATGGAATCATACATTCACGCATCAAATAAAATGCATAACAGAGAGTAAACAAGCATGAGAATAACATTCAATCGTGCATACACAAAAAGTATTTGAACACCATGAGTCTGAATCAAGCTTCATATATTAATCTCATAACTTCTGTACATGGTTTCTTCTACACAGTTTTCTGCTGCTGCTCTCCTATGCTCTCTTTGATTGATTATGCTGCTAATGTTACAATGATACAAGTGAGGGTGTCTATATATGTTTTCCCTCCACTCCTAAAACTGTCTAATCTAAGAATTCAAAGCTACCTACTTACATTTACTAGCATAAATGCCTCTTAGTCCTTCAGATGGGAGTGGGTCACTCAAGGTATGATTACAATCAAGAAGTATGCCCTTTCTTAATTATCTCATTTAAGTTTGGTGCATCAAACTTCAAAACTTTCAAACAATTCATCATGTGCCAAAATGCGTTGGTGCTTGCCCCACGCTCGCTTGATGTTGGCGATGCTCCTGCATCACAATGGATGAGGACAATCAGGATGATAGTCATGATGTTGATCCTCTACTCGAGAAGTCACGTCAACCTCTTTATGAAGGCTCAACAACAAATATTTTATCTGCTATATTGTTGTTGTTGAACCTGAAGGTTTTGAATGGTTTATCAAACGCATGCCTCACACAAATACTTAAAAGGTTCAATTTTTTCCTATATTGATATTGTTTTCTAATTCGTAATTTAGTATATTTGATGTGATATTGATGATTAATATTGTTTACATTGACTTATTGTTTAGAATTTTGTAGATTGTTAGGTGAATTTCTATTACCGACGTCAAATATTTTGCCACGCACATATCGAGAGATATCCATGATTATGAAAGAAATTGGAATGGACTATCAGACTATTGATGCATGTCCTAATGATCATATCATATATTATGGAAAATATGCATTATAAAATGAATTCCCACAATGTCAAATAAGTAGATATCAAACCGATAAAGAGTCAAGAAGGTGCCTCGCAAAGTTCTTTGTTATATTCCGATAATTCCACGTTTCCAGCGGTTGTTCAGGTGCCAAAGTATAGCACAGTTTATGGATTTTCATGCAAAGAACATAAGTTGAGACGATGTTCTTCAAATGCCTGCAGATGGTTTTGCATTGAAGTGCATCGAAGAAAAGGGGACAATTTTTAAAGAAGAACCTTGTAATGTTAGACTTTCGTTGGCAGTTGATGGTGTCAATCCATTTGGAGAGCTTCGTTCTACGTACTCAGTGTGGCTTGTTTTTGTTATAAACAGTAACCTTCCTCCTTGTATGTCAATCAAGAGAGAGCACACAATGTTGGAAATGATTGTTCTAGGTATTTAATTATCTTTTATTTTCTTTAAAGTATGACAAAATATTTCATTTCTTTGTTTCGTGCATGGTAATTATTTATTTTATATATAATGACATCTAGATAAATATAATTAATCATGTAGTATGTTGAACAAATTAGGTAGGCACCAGGTTAAATATATGAACGTATATATTGAGCCTCTTATCGATGAGTTGTTGAAGTTATGGGTTGGCGTCACTATGTAAGACATCTCTAGACCAATAGAGAAAAAACAATTTCAATTCCATGGAACACTATCATGGACAATTCATGATGCTCCCGGGTTAACACATTTTTGTGGTATATTGTTACTTTATTTTGTGATTTAATATTATATATATTTATTGAAAATATCATGCATTATTTTAAGTTGTAACTCTAATTTGACGGTACATTAATTCATATATCTTGTAGGTATTCAAACAAAGGGTAAATTTGCATGACCAGTTTGTGGTCCGAGGATAAAATCTCTTCGTTCAAGGAGTTTAGGAAAGGAAGTGTTTGATGAGTATAGGCACTTTCTGCCTAAGAACCATAGTTATCGAACTACAGACAAAGCAAAATTCAATGGTAAAGAAGAAAATGGAAAAAAAAACACGAAGAATGACACCTAGTCTATGGAATTTGGAATATATTATAAATTGTTAAGGTACGGAAATTATTTATGTATGACATATTATATAAATCTTTGGTTAATTTCATTAGTATTAATTTCATTTTGTCCCATTAATTAGTGTTAATTTCAATTTGTTGATGTTTCATGAATGTCGTTAAGGCACAAATGGGCTTCCATGAGGAATGAAAAGTTACACGATGCAATTTCGTAGATTTCCATACTACAAGCACCTACAAATAGTTCATCTGTTTGATACAATGCATATTAGGAAGAACATAACATAATTGTTATGGCGAATATTAGATGGAAGGACTGACAAAGAGAGAATTGGAAAGATTTGTTGTGACATCCAGGAAGCTAATCACGCATTGCAAAGTGTTATTATTAATTATAATGATGATGGTCATGAACAAAATACTAGTCTTCCTTGGTTATTGACAAAGCAACAAAGCAATATTGTAAAACAGGTCATTCAAAAAATTAGGTTTCCGATGGGGTTTTCATCGAACATACAAAATATCTTAACGAAAAAAGGTGATTTTGGTGGGGTTAAAACACATGACTGGCATACATTCATTAAGGTAATTAGTAGGTTATAATATATTTCCTTATTGGTACACATTTTTTGGAAACAAACAATAATTATTTGTTTTTTGTTATAGTATGTTCTACCTTTATCTCTCCCAAACGAATTTGACAACAACATAAAACAAATTATGTATGTACTTGGAAAATACATGAGGTAAGTATTGTTTTATAAGGAAAATGTACTTCTTATGTGATTTGTAGCGGAACTTATTGACATATTATTTTTTAGCTACAAATTTATGTATGCCTTGATATTATTTTATTGCATCGACATTTGTAGGTGGTTATCATCAAAATAAATCCATAAAGAATATATAAGGTATTGGAAGAGAGAAATTCCCTGACTAATGTGTCAAATACAATAGTGTATACCTTCAGCATTTTTCAATGCACAAGAACACTACCTCATACACCAAATTGAGGAGATTGAATTATGTGGACCAATACATTACACAAGGTTGATGTGGATGGTGGAGAGGCAGTTGAATTCACTGAAGACTTTTTTTAGACAAAGAGCACGTCCGTAGGGTTCTATGGTTGAGGGATATATGGTATATCAATGCATGGTGTATATTAGTCAATATCTACCTAAATTAGTAGAAAATATGAATGTTCCTCGCATTTGGCATCTCGACTCCATCAACAAATTTGAAGGGGAGGTCCTATTGGGGAAAGGTAACATGAGGACTGTGAAAGGTAATTATTAGATGTTGACGTAGATTTAATATATTACACATTTATTAAATTATTCCTTTATTAACAATAGCTAATTAATTATATTAAATTGTTATGCTATCATATAGTTTCTCAAGAGTGGGATGCTTTACATTTATACATTGCAAACAACCTTGATTGGATGGAGAATTGGATAGAATATACTGAAGAATACTTCGATAGGTTATCATGGGAAGGGGTGAGTAAGATGATTAAAACAACGCATCATCATCGAGATCAATTTCATGATCTTGCATCAAGGGAAGTTGATTTAGCCTTTGGTTTAAAATATAAACAAGCAAGTAAATTTTTTTACCCACATTTTCCTAGTTTTTTCCCAATTTTTCAATGTATTTGGTTTGTTTAACTTTTGAAATATATATTTACTAACTCCTATATGAGGTTTATTAATTGGAAATGTATTTTTTACTTGTTGTCCATGTTGCATTTAAAACATCACAAGGCTATGTGGTGTAATGGTCGTAAATTTCATATCAAAATGTTGGATGATAAGATGAAAACCTTGGATTGTGGGATAACTGCAGTGTTTAAGGTCACCAACATTTCCTCTAGAAGTGACATAAATCTAGAAGAAACTTGGAATAGGTACTATGGTAATTTGGAGGATATAGTTGAGTGTGATTTTAATTCCTTCAAAATAGTTTTGTTTGAGGTTAAATGGTACAAGCTACGGATGCATGAACATGATCCCGAAAGAGCTATTATTGAGCATGATAATGGATTTACAATGGTTAATACAAGAGCATTTGAACCGGGTATAGAGCCTTATGTTCTTCCAAGTCAATGTGAGCAAGTATTTTACTCACAGGTACCTGGTAAATCAGGTTCATCATATGTTGTTAGATATGATCCAAGAGGAAGACCAGTAAAGTATAATCAAGTAGCCGAGGATGAAGATAATAACGAGGAAGAAGATCATGATTATGCATATCAGGAGCAGGTGGCTAATGTAGTTGATGTGTCAGATGGAGAATTTGAAGAATTTGATCATCCAAATGTAGGAGATGACGATCTCATTGACGATATCAATAACTATATTAGAGAAAATGACATTGATGATAATGTTGATATGAATGAGCCTTTCACCAATATCGATTCTGAACCAGATCTTGATACATATGTTGAGCTGGATGAAGAAGAAGATGATTGATATTTAATTGTTGAAAAGAAGAGGTATGTGTTTATATATTTTATATGATCTTTATATGTTTTTATTTTGTATAATATAGTATATGATACATGTTCTTTAGAATTTCAAATTAGTTAATATGGGGAAATTAAGAGTGATTTGAGGGGGGGGGCATAGTTAGATCTTCCACCTTCACGTGGTTTCCCCTGTTTAATAGAGAATTAACTATTCTCGAAACCAAGAGGATTTATGCGCGATTGCGCCTAATCATACTAACGATGCGCCTAATTGAAAGTTGCCCCTAGTATTAGTCATCACCCATTATGACACTTGTCACCCAACGATCATTAGATCACAAGGTTGGAGGAATATGGGCATTGGGATCATGAGGCTTTATAACCCTACAATAATAAGAGACATTAATTGAACTTTGACTAGATTGAAAGGTGTGTGCAATTGAAAATACTAACAACCCAAAACTAAAAGGGATCAATACAAAGACTATCAATGAGTGGTGTTTTGGCCATGGTGTGTAGGAAGATGCCTAACACCTTCAAAATTATCATTCTCCAAATATCTTATACAAATTTTACAAGGAAATTGTACGAGGACTAGACACGGGCAACAATGACCTGTGAATGGGGCCAACGTTGAAATTTTTTCAAACTGTTTCTGTATGCATTGAAATTTGACATGGATAGACTATTCACATGCCTTAACTATATAAGAGGGTTTCTAGAATCAAATTTGACTCACACACCCACTTTATTCCATCATCAATTCATCATGTAAACCATAAACCCTAATTTAGTTGAGTCAGTTCCCAGTGAATGGATGCGTTGTTGTTGACATGGAATGGGACAACACATGTTCAACTTCTTATTTTTATTTCTTCACTTGACGTGGGCCTGGTCATTCCTAGCCTTGAATTGAAAGCTACCCCTAATCCAATTAACTACCACACAATCAAGTGAATAACACTTACCATATTGCAGTGACATGCAAAAGTGAAAGAGGGGAAAAAGAGAAATTATACATGCACTTACCATCTTAAAGGTGTCATGTTGTTGAAGATAAAATAGCGTTGATGATCATTTGCAATGTTGTTTTTGGGAAATACTCATTAGAATCATCTTCATCATTAGTAGAAGGATGGTTAGGATGATTTCATTGATAAAAATAATATTGACATTCTTAGTGATGTGGCGCATAATGTACATTCAATTTTTTTTACATAACAATTACAATAAGAGAAGCATATAATGGAAACTAATGTTAAAATATATGGAAGAAGTTTTTTACATTGAAACATTATTTGTGATTTTTTAATTTTTTTTACCAAAACAAATTATTTTTCTTCATTGCTACCATCGTCACCCTTTCCATCAACATATTCCCCATTATAATTAGATTCATTGTTTCCTTCAATTTTATCTTTATCATTATGTTAATCACCATTAATGAATCCTTAATGGATCCAATGTTGAAACTTAGAGTAGTAGAATGATATTATCTTTAGTGAAGATTTGATATAGATGCAATGCATCACCTCCTTTCACCATTATCTGCACAAAATGGGATTTCATTAAACATTATATCATTCAACACTAAATAGACATTATAAGAAAACAAAAAACCCTTTCTCACCCATCTTTCACCCATCTTACTTATGAAATAAACAAATATTTGATGGATTATTTAGTGAACTCGAATCTCTCTTAATAGATCCCTAGAGTTTTTAATGACATTTTTGAAGATTTACAAGGCAACATGAACCCAAGGGTTACCAAAAAATGGCAAAAATGTTTGCAAAGAATTGAGTCAACGATTTATGTGCCATGCCTTTATTAAACTTGAAATGAAAATCTATGTGCATTGCTCATTATTCTTGCAAAAACAAACTTTTTGAGAGTAAAGTTGGGAGCCTTCCCATTGCTACATGTGACCATCACTGCGCACGTCCATATTTGGGAGCCCGCCCATTGTTGCACTCTACCATAGTTGGGAGTCATAGTGTGTTAGGAGGAGCCTGCCCATTGCTGTCATCGATTTGGAGATCACTATGCACACGACCAAGGGGAGCATGCGACCAAGGATATCATTGTGCAGGGAGGAGGCACATGGAGGGCACATTATGCAGGGCACACAGAGGGCACATTGTGCAGGGAGGAGAGGGAACACTATGCAGGGAGGAGAGGGCACACAGAGGGCACTGAGTCAAGGGAACACTGAGGAGATACATTGTGAGGGCACACAAAGGGCACTGAGTCAAGGGCACACAGAATGGTGAGTACCTCTATTCCCTTATACTGTTGTGTGTTTGGAGTAGGATAAAAAAGTATGCAAGATTGAGATTCAAACACATGCCCTAAAGCCTTTTTTTTCTTTTCACAACAACCTATTGAGTGCTAGTCGAACATAGACAATCAACTCAAGGCTTTTGGAACCCGAATTTACTCATGAAGTTGAGAAGCCAGGGATCAACTTGTGGCCAAATAGTATTTTAATACACTTTGACAACACAAATCATGGAATACCAAGCAAAGAAGGGTAAATGAAGAGAGTGAGCAACATTTATACAATGTCATCTTCGAATGATCAACACTTCTTTCAAGAGGTTAGGTCATTAAATATATAATGAAATGAGGTCAGGGGAATCAAGGACTAGATCAATTCTTCAATGGAGATTCCAAATATAACTTTTAGATCTAAGAGGCCATGGTCATTGCAATATACAATATGAACTCCAATATGCAGCCAGAGTACAAAACATACAGTAAAAATCAGAAACTTGAAATAGGTATGGCTTTTGGAACATTGGGAATGAAATATTCACGAATAATGCATTGTGCATGAGGCTGAAGGCCTTTTTGTTTCCTAAGAGGAATTAATACATTGAGTTACAAGATCACAACAATGACATAAATGAACTACTCATCACAAAAACACAATCCAACCGGGCTTATGTAAATGGTAAGGAGGGAAATGCATGGGAGAAAAGAGATTGAAGCTTAAAACTCTATAAACACAACAACCCTGTCACTTATGCAACTATGCAACTATATGAAACTTATGAAACTATGCAACTATATTACAACAATGCAACTTATGCAACTATGCAACAATGCAACTATATGCAACTATGCAACTATATGCAACTATATGCAACTATATGGCAATTTTGTATGCAACTATATGCAAATATGCAACTATATGAAACTATGAAACTATATGCAAAAATGCAACTTATGCAACTATATGCAACTTATCGTCGGACTTGTGCAAATATAAATAAACTATGAATGAACTACTCATCACAAAGACACAATCCAACTGGGCTTGTACAAATGGTAAGGATGGAGATGCATGGGAGAAAAGAGATTGAAGCTCAAAACTCTATAAACACAAAAACCCTGTCACTTATGCAACTATGCAACTATATGCAACTTATGCAACTATGAAACTATATTGCAACAATGCAACTTATGAAACTATGCAACAATGCAACTTATGCAACTATATGAAACTATGCAGCTATATGCAACTTATGCAACTATATGCAACTATATGAAAATTTCGTATGCAACTATATGCAACTTTATGAAAAAATGCAACTTATGCAACTATATGCAACTTATCGTCGGACTTGTGCAAATATAAATGAACTATAAATGAACTACTCATCACAAAGACACAATCCAATCGGGCTTGTGCAAATGGTAAGGATGGAAATGGATGGGATAAAAGAGATTGAAGCTCAAAACTCTATAAACACAACAACCCTGTCACTTATGCAACTATGCAAATATATGCAACTTATGCAACTATATGACAATTTCGTATGCAACTATATGCAAATATGCAACTATATGAAACTATGCAACTATATGCAACTATATGCAACTTTATGCAAAAATGCAACTTATGCAACTATATGCAACTTTATGCAACTATATTGCAACTTATGCAACTATATGCAACTATGCAACTATATGCAACTATATGCAAATATGCAAATTATCCAACTATATGAAACTATGCAACTATATGCAACTTTATGCAACAATGCAACTTATGCAACTATATGCAACTATATTGCAACAATTTCGTATGCAACTATATGCAACTAGGCAACTATATGTAACAATGCAACTTATGCAACTATATGCAACTATATGCAAATATGCAACTATATGTAACTATATTGCAACTATATGCAACTATATTGCAACAATTTCGTATGCAACTATATGCAAATATGCAACTATATGAAACTATATGCAACTATATGCAACAATGCAACTTATCATGTTTTTTAGTGACAATATGCAACTATATACAACTTTATGCAACAATGAAACTTATGCAACTATATTCAACTTATGAAACTATATGCAACTTTATGCAACAATGAAACTTATGCAACTATATGCAACTATATTGCAAATATATGCAACTATATGCAATTGTGATGGTACCACAAACGTATATTGGCACGATAACTTATCTTGTTGTTTTAACGAGTGTAGGTACCACCAAATAGGTATCTGTCAGATCTATCTTCCTCAAGTGATGATCAAGATATACTAAGAGAGGTTGAAAGTGAGACGTGTTGTACTAGATCTACCAATTTTAGATCAACTAGATCTAAAAAGGTAAGGAAAATATTTCATATACGCATGCAATTTTTTATTGCCAATAGAGGGTCATGTAATTATGATGATGAGAGAATAGGTGACATTGAGTTTCCCTTGAGGTATAAACATATAGTGCAATGATGGGCACCTAAGGAGCTACCTGAAGTGGACACAGATTTCTTCATAAGTGGGAGGATGTATCGCATTGCTCCTTCGTCCTTACATGGATTGGGGTTATTTTCGATAGATGGCATAAAGGTCGGCTATGGCACTGTAACTGAATTGATGGCGTATGTCAAACCATTATACAAATACA
>SNQJ01S0127295.1:4961-31197 GCA_010110895.2 Picea sitchensis | reverse complement strand
TTTTCCTTAGAGAAAACATAAGACAAAGGACATGCTTCCCAACTACACCTTTAGTGACATAGCGATATAAAATAGTCGAAGGGAGCCAAAAAACATTGTCACAAGGATCCTTATTCGGGCAAGAAACGTCCTCACATTTATAAATATATAATCACAACGGTGGTTGATAATATTCTTCATGGAATAAATCCAAGTGATCAAAGGAATATTCAGTGAAATCCTCAAGGTAAGACCAAAAATCATTAGGAGAACATAGCACCAGGTCATCCCCATCATATCCAATCACATCCCATATATTCTTTCCAACATGTAAGAATTCATCAATATTATCAACAAAGTCATCACCTTTATCATAAAATGAAGGGATTAAAACATCCAAGGGCTCCTCTAACACTTCTTCACTTTCTAAATCATAAAATAAAGCATCATCAGACTCTTGGAAAGGAAAATAACTTATCATGTTTACTTCTTATTGTGTAGGAGCTTCAAGGACTTGGATAACTTCATTAAATGGAAGAGCATGCATCATTGTCTCATCCTCATTGTTGGAACACATATAATCTTCAACTTTTGAGCTTTACATTATCCACTTCATAAAAAATATAATCTTTCCCAAAACGATTACTCATAGAATAACTTTCAAATTTTAAATCAAATTCATTTCTGGTTTAATAATAAGGCACATTTGATACCCTTTGTTGATGAAGTTTTTCCCATTTGTTCAAACGATCCTAATTTATCTGGAGTTTTGGAGCCGCATAATTGTTAAATAATC
This sequence comes from Picea sitchensis, assembly GCA_010110895.2. Taxonomy (NCBI): domain Eukaryota; kingdom Viridiplantae; phylum Streptophyta; class Pinopsida; order Pinales; family Pinaceae; genus Picea; species Picea sitchensis. The sequence goes on along the minus strand of SNQJ01S0127295.1, from coordinate 30,422 downwards.
AAATCACTAAATTTTGTTTCATAGCTTCACGCTTTGGGTGTTTCGATAAGTCTTAATAATAGAAGCCATGAAACCCGAAAGTGCTCGTTCATCACTTTTCCTAAACCTTTAAAAAGACACAAATCATAATACACATGTATCTTTTGAGTTTTACCTGAGCTGACACGTGGCACCCATTTATCATGTTTTTGTTTGAAGATTCATACAATTACAAGTAACACGTGGCACCTCCCTTTTCTCGACATGTCATCTAGAATGACATCATCTGCGACACATCACCACGAGATATGACCCTTCATAAATATAACAAAGAAATAATTCACAAATCACCGAAGCACCAAAATACTGAATTATTAAACTTTAATTATTTAAGTTAATCATGGTTAAGGGATAATTAATGAATTCTCACTTCGAGGTTTAGACGTTTACCCTTCATCGTATCCTAAAATCTATGAAGTCCAAATTTTTGAAACACTTAAAGTTAAATATGACTAATTAAGACTTGAAAGCGATTATTGGATAATTAATCACTTCACAGTTTCAGGTTTCGAGGATTTCCTCTCGAGCTACATTTAAAGTTCCCAAATTCCAAACTCCTGAAACATTTGAAGTTAACAAATCTTTTAAAAATGATTAATTAAGGTTTTAAAAAAGAATTATATAGGGATTAACCTTCATAGATTCGTGATTCGAGAAATTCTCACTTTGTCTCATCTAAAAGTCCCGATCATAAACCACTGAATATTAATGGAATTTATGACCAATTAACGGTAATGATTTTTAACGAATATTGTGGATCACCAGGTAGAATTTTCCATTAAAGTTAATAAATTTGTCACCAGTAAAGATATACTAGAATCAATGCATCTTATGTGAATAAAAACACTTTGATTTTGAATTCATTTTCACCCTTCACAAAGTAGAAAGTTTTATATGATCGAGAAGATCACAAAATTCCTCTACAACAATTAACCTCGTTCTATTCTCTGGATATCATGGCACCATGGAAAATGACAAAGAAACCTGATGCAGCTGGCGAAAGTTCAAATCCAAATGCGGACATTCTATCAGATACCACACCACGAGCCACAGACACTGTGAAATCTTGGACAGAGGTGTTCGAGGTTCTATAACATGAGATTATAAACTATCCAGAAGATTCTGGTGATGAATTAGATGATACTCATGAAGCTAAACTTAGATATATAACCTATTTAGAGCTACACGAAATAGTCGCGCGACCGAGACTCGTGATGTATAATGACATGATAGGCTAGGCCTTGGAGAACATCGACATCCAAACCAGGAGCATCACCAACCACCATAAGTTTTTCGTTGGGTCATTCCAACCGGAAAAGCTCCAAGTAATGTATAATATATATCCCACTCCTAAATATAATTACAACACTGCAATTATGTTATAATTCGAGCAACAAGAATTCATACAATACGACGCGTTATCCTAATATAATCAAGTCCTAGTGGGGGAACCCAGAGAAGTATATGGTCGATGCTCATGGCATGTATTCCACAACTTCGCTGGACACTCACATGAGTTATGTAGCCATGATGCTCTGTATATTTTTCTGGAAGAAGAGTCCTACTCGTTTCCCGGTGGCATGGGTATCGATTATGCATGAGGTGGTCGAGGGATACACTTTTAATTGGGCCAAAATTTTATCAAACAACTTGGCCAAAGAAATAACTGAATACAAAATGGAGAAATCAAAGGGGAAGCCCACCCCTTTATATATCTTTGTGTATGTCATGGATGCCATCTGCTTCTTGACTCCTTTCCCGTTGATGAATTGGAGATGGACCCTGACTAGTGTAGAGCCTATTCACTTTTATCATTCCAAGTTATGGGATGAAAAAGAAACATATTTTTTTTACTAAATCTATCACAATGTAGTGGTCCTTGTCCATATATCCCTATATTATTTCCCACCCCCTCGAATTTCAAACCGAATCATGGGAAATCTGGGAAAACTAGCAGATTGGTTCATTGAATAAAACTTCTCTTATATCATGGTTTTCAGATGTTTAGTTCCTCCCCATTCTCTCTTGAGATTCTTACCAAACTGGTTGGTATGCCGAGAAGTAGCTTACCAGACAGTAACAGGGGGCATCAACAAGGAGATGAAGGCAGCCCAAAAAAAGGTGTGCCCTACCTTCCCTCTCCATGTTGGTGTGTTTTTGCTATTGGATTTTAGCCACTCCAAAGTGGAGGTTGCAGCTTTAGAAGATGTCAAATTGGTTGACATCGAATTCAAAATGCATGACCCACACAAAATTGTGGAGAACCACCTGGCCCAATACAACCTGAAAATATATGTGCATGAAAACTCCCCACATGTTCAAATATTTAGGGAAGTTAGGTCTTATGAGGAGGTACTGAACAGATTCCAAACCTTGTCCCCAATTCAATAGGCCAGTTTCCTTAGTTTCCAAAGACATAGGAAAAACAATTTGCCAAAAATACTACAAGGAGAATTGATAGTCGCTCCTCCTATACAGGATTCTACACCTCCAAGTTTTGAACCAGGGAACTCTGGTAAACAGGATATTGAGGATACCCCAAAGAGCTCCGAAGTTTTGACTAAGAAATTAGAAGCATCATTATCAAGTCCACTAGGCCCTAAGGAAACGACTCATCTTGAATCCTTCCTAAATAAAGGGAAGGATGCATCTCTTTCGACACCATCCACACTTGTGTCTAATACAGCAGAGAAACAACAGTCTACACAAATTGGTACTCCTATTATTTCATTGACACCTTTGCAGTCTAGTTTCAAAAATCCTAGTTCCGAAGTCACTTTTGTGGGTGATATTACCCCAATATTTCTCGAAGATATGCCTCCTTCAGACTTCTTCTTCAACAATAAATAGAGGGCCATCGTCAAACGAGAATCACAACAGAAAGATGGGGTAATAACGAAAAGGAAGAGGATTTTATATGACAAGAATAATCACGATGATTCAAAATTCGTGAAGGAAGTTGTAGGTTCCTTGGGTGCCTTTGCCATGGAAAATCATTGGTCAGTAGAGAACCTGGAAGAATAACTAAGACATAAAATATTATTGGTGAGGAAGTTGCAAGATAAAATAATGACCATGGAGAAGACTGTAAAAAATAACATGAGCCAGGACTTTGAACAAATCAGAGCTTATGACCGGCATCAAATCCAACAGTTGCAAGCTAACCTCGAGGAGATCCATATAAATTCATAGGCCAAAAAAGGATTGGTCACTCAACATGATGACTTAATAAAGAAATTGCAAGCTAGGTTAGACTTGGTGAGGTACACAAATTAAGATATCACCCCAGCCTTTCAGGACTCAGAACTAGAAATAAACAAAAACTTGAAATGGCCTAGCAGGATCTTTTTATGAAGGTAAATGCCATCCAGAAATTCTACCAGGCAGTAGACCTCACTCTAAAGGGATATCAATATTAAGGAAGGGAGAAGATCTCGGGCCAAGATAAATTTCAAAGGGTATCATATTGGCACAAAAGATAATGTCCCCAATTTTCCTCGGCTTTCCCCTTAGGCAAATGGAGGAGACATGGCCCTGGAGGTGTGGGAAATGAATTTGGCAGAAAGCAAGAGATTATCCTAGGAAGTTAAAGATGCTTGCCAAGAAGATTTATCATCCTTAGACAAAAAAATGGATTGATTCTGAGGGAAGCAGTGTCAGCGGAGGCCACAGGACAAATCTATATTTCAATGAACCAACATAATTCTAAAAAGAATAAGGAAGAAGCTCTGGCAACCATTAAGGAAATGAGCCAGATTGACCTTATTAAGATAAATAAATTTCTAGTGAACCCAAGTTCACAATCCCATAATATAACTCAAGAGGTGAAAAGGATTCAAGAAGGCTTCCTCAAGTAGAAAGGAAATTATACACCTTCGAGGTGAATGAAACAATTGAGCCATCAAAATTGGTGGTGGGATTTTTAGATAGATGCAACCAATGCATTGAGAATGGGAAAGAAAGCACGGTTGTGAGAAGGTAAGAAAATTTCATTACATTATTGAACATGGTTGGAGGGACATGCTTATGAGGACTACAATGGCTAGAGATCATGACCAAGATTATTAGGAAGGCTAGAGAATATAGATAGTATGCTGTCCTAAACTTGAATGAGGAAAGAAAGCGTTTATTCTAGCATACAAAGAGATAGAAGAGATTTCCACGAAACTCATCATTCTTTATGCATTGTTTTCTTATTTCAAATATTTTCTATTTTTAATTATAAGAAGTCCAATTGTTTTGATTTATAACAGATTTTGTATAAATTTTATAGATCAAGATCTATCAAAGGCCTAATGGTTGTAATGAGAGAGAAAACTCTCCTTTTGAGTATTAATACAAGTCTTGAGATAGAGATTCCAAGTCGGTAGAGTTTGAGTTGTGTTTTTCTTTTGTATTTCCATATCTATGAATTTCCTTATGTAATTCTTGATAAGTGATTGATTACAATTTAGTATCGGGACCTCTTGTAATCATATTATCTTAGTAATTAGTTAAGTAAGCAATTTTTCCTCATGGTGTTGTAAGTAATGCAAGAACTACAAAGCTATTTGGTGTACATCTTATATCTGTTCAAGTTGCACTCTTTATATTCTGCAACAAGGTGAGACTCTATTAATTGATTCCTTGCTTTGACAACATTTTTGTAAGTCTCTCTCCCATCATTTGATATTAAAATTGTGACTCAAACATGAAATACGACCTCTGTACTATCCTATTATGAATTTCATTTTAAGGATTTTTATTATTATATAGCTAAAGGAAGAAAAATCACTCTTTAAAAAACTCTTTAAAACATTCATGATGCAGTAATCTTTGATCCTTAAGTTTAGTCTCAGGAACAACACTCATGACTTGTCTCTACATCTCCAACTTCATAATAAGTAGGATCCATCTTGTCCAAGGATTCCCTTTCTTCTTTCCCTCTGAATCATAGAATAAGGTAACATCAAAAACTTGAAAAGGAAAGTAGCTAACCTCATACACTTCTTCTTGTGCATGAGGAATAGGCTCTTGGATGGCTTCATCATAGGGAGGAGCATACATCAATGCTTCATCATCGTGTTTGATATCTTCAGGCTCTCGCTCTTCAACCATTTCTTCATTATCCTCGGTAGAAGAATGAGTAATTTATTTCTCTTACTCATGGGATTGGAAAACCTTTTGATCCATATGGATGTCATTGGCCTCCCACCTATTCCAATGGCTCATTAGGTAGTTTTCTAGTTTGGTAGTTTTTCCCTAGTTTTGGGTTCTTGACTTTGAGGCCATTTTGAGGCCCTAAACAACGTTTTTTAGGGCTACATACAATCAAATGATCTTTGATAGATGGTAGAAAATGTGTAGTCCCTTGGATAGACCTCTCAACGAGGGCTATCATGTACCTAAAAACTTGAAGATCATATGCAAAATTTACAACCTCGGAAGTTGATATATTAACTTACCCAAAAAATGGCCCACGTGACTTTTGGCAATCTCTCTAGGGTTAGGTTTTTGGATGTATAGGGTTTTTGAAATTCCTATTTATTGTAAAAATCCTTCATAGCCTCATTGTAATGATCTTCTTATGAATGTGTGTAACCGTCACATCTATTATTCTCAGAGATAAAGCGCCACCATTATAGCAAGCTTGTTTCGGCATTTTACAGTTTATTATTTCCTTATTGAATAGAAACTAGTTTTACTATATATTGGTTATTTTATTGTTAATCATGTTTTTGATAATAATATGTATTCATTTTGTTCAACAAATATATTCTGGATCGATGGTATAATTGATCTCCTTGGATTCTTAATGCATGTCCCCATGAGGTCGAAGTACAAAGAGGTGGGTCTCAAGCTTATTTATCTTGAGGACAAAATATCTCCCACACCCAAATGACCTCTCATGGAAAAAAAAGAAAATAAATATGGCAGAGGCAGGGAATCCCTTCAAAATGTTGCTTTCGAGAATCCCTCACGCAGCAAAGGAGGCGAGATGATGGATAGTTTTGTGAAAATCCTTGATTGTCTACTAGCGGTGATGCATCTTCCTCAAATGGAGGTGTCACCCCCTTCAAGGTAAAATCCTTAGATATTCACATTTGTAGCCCTAGGTTTGCATCCCCCGAATATTTTTTTTTTTTCCCCAATACCTTCATCCAAATTTTTTCTTTTTACGAAGTTTGGCTAAGTCATTTTTCCCATTCTTTTGAGTGACTTGGACACAGCCACGTCAAATTTGAGTCTTTAAGCATTTCATTTTGTCTTTCTTGAAGGATGAAATATACATTGTGTTTGGTTCGAATTAGTTGTCATCACATTTTCCATGGATTGACCTCACCCACTTAGGAGGACTTGAAGAGCATTTTTTGTATGTCTGAGGGGAATTCTTGTACGCACCTAGCATAGCGATCCATAGAAACAAATTTTAGACTCGGTGTGGGAATAGTTAGGTAAATTTTCAATGGTAAATATCCACCAAGGAAATCACAGATAAATGACCCTCATCTATTTGGGTTCCATAATCGCATGGGTTTTAATATCAATTTCGAAGTACTGAGTTGTCGAAGACCCAAAGCCTCCAAAGAGACAAAGGAGACAAGTCCCGAGAACTTGACATGTTGCTTCGGTGATTTTCCTTCGGGACTTTCTCAATAATAACATTCATAAACTCCCGAAATCCCAAATCCCAAATTTTCATAGACAATTTGGACCGCTCGTCGATCACGACACGTGACAACAGATCATTCGCTGGGATTTTCCTGGGAAGTTTTCGGGTTTCCACATTGAAAGTCGAGAGCCAAAGAGGTGGAAGTCCACAGTAAATATAGACCATCCATCGGATGAGACCGTGGTGAAATATGTCAGGTTAACGGTGATTTTCATCCGGGAAGTTTCAAAGCACTAACATATGAAACTCTCGAAGGAAGCTAGAAGTCTTAGAAAAACTGGAATAAATCAATACCATACATCGGAAGATACACATGGAAGAAGATCATTCACTTCATGTATTTTACTTTGGGAGAACTTCACTCTTAACATTTGAAACTCCGAAGTCCCGAAGCTGAAGAACCGAGGTCCGGGGTGTGAAAGCATGTGGAAACTAGTAGTTGAGACACATGTCACACTCATGAGGCAAGACATGTGGCATTCATCTAAGGTCATTTGGTTGTGTCATTCACCAATTTCCACGTGACACATATCACCTCTCTTTCCTAGACACCTCAGCAGTCATGACATCATACGACATCAAAGTAGTCCACATCGCAATGCGTTTTTCCTCCGAGGAAGATGTTTCATGTTTTCACATTCCTTACCCAGAAGCCCAAAATTCCAAAGTGAATTAGGACCATTGATCTGAGGTCAGCGAGCGGAGTCAATCCTTACATTGGTAGGTAAATGTCACCCGGATCTTTCGGATCGTAATCAAATCGGCAGGATATATTTCATTTTAGGGGGACGCAAATTGCGGACGTTAATTTTCGGGCGGTCCCACAATTTAAACCATGGTTTGGATTGAAAGTGCGTGGCGGCTGTGGTGGATTGCGGGCCCAAAGGTAGTCTAAATCCAAACCACCCTCAACATCTCACGCAACCACATGCTTGAATGACATCAGATCACCGTGCCACCTCCACATCACCTCCACTCATCCCATCCACTACTATCGCTCCTCTCACCATCCGACACTTGTCCTTTGTTAACCACTTCGGTGATCTCCATCGGCGGTGGCTCACCTCTCTAGATCGATGTTCCTTGCTACCTTCCCGGATGACATTTATATGGTATTTAATGGTTGGGGTGCGGGGGTCAGAATTAATGATTTTCTCATCAGGTCCCTACCTAACATGAGGTGTTTCCTCAGAACTCAAACCCCCTCTAATCCTCTTGCAGCCTACACCCCTCTAAGTTCCTCCCCAGGTTATTTTCCAATGGTGCCCCTCTCACCTTTTTCCCACCTTCTCTCCAATCCCTTACCAGCCTATCCTCCTCCTCTCCCCTCACGTGCCCACTGTATCCCCACTGCAGGCATCACCCTCCGTCCATTCATCTTGTCTCTGATTGGATGCTGTATCCTCCCGTCCCCTCATGGCCAGGTAGATTGGAATAGCTATTCCAAGCGAAGCTATTCCTTAGAGCATAGATGGTAGTTGGCCAGGTCAATCACAGTGTTCTGCAGCTCAAAAGCTCGGGGCATAGACAAGAGCTAAGTCTCATTCCTGGTCAGTATTAGATTAGTTCAGAAACACTTCAGCTTTTTCTCATGTAGTTGAACATCTCCGGTGGCCTCAGCGAGCTTGCATACAGCAGCCCGTTCAACCTGAGCCACAACTTTGTCCCGCCGAGGCCTATTTTCAACTCACTCGGTTCCTCCGGCACATGCATCCCAGGTTAAATGCGTAGAGGCAGTGGTAAGTTTCGACTGATTAATTCCTACATTTTCCTATATTAGTTACAAGAGTGGTCTTCTATGTGATAAGAACCACTCTTGTTGTTTAATTTCAGTATCTTAGTGAAGTTAATATTTTTATGAGCGGTTCTGCGGATGGTCTTAGTCCCCTAGGGCCGAGAGCCTCTAACCTCTTTAAATAGTTGGTTTTTTGGATATTGTAAAGGTCAGTATTTTTTAGGAAAGAATAGCAATACAAAATATTGGTTGGACCCATTTTATGCATGGATTAAATATTTCTACACGGTGAACATACTCTTGGTAATGATATTTTTCTTTCAACTCTTCATGTGTTTTTCATTCTTATCTTGAATCTGAGTTTTATTTTTGTAACGTACATTTCATTTCCTTTCGGCTATTGTATGACTTATTTTTAATGATACGCAATACTTATTTTTACTGATATGCAAACTGTCAAACAACTAATTCTTTGGTAAAATGTACAACATTGGGATTTATTGTGTTTTTTATACATGTTTTATGTCTTGAAATCATATTTTAAGTATTGAACTTCTTGCAGCAAGTTATTCATTGAGTAGTTTGTTGTTTCTACTCTGTTTTCTATTATTTCATTGTTCTATCATTAGTGTGCCATCAACCAAGGGGGGCCCTCATCCATATCATTCTTCCAACCCAACCTTTCCTTTGTCTTGATAGAATAACCCTGCAGCCAACCAACAAAAGGTTAAATACACAATCATTCTAAAAGGCCCCATTAGGTGGCCTAAGCACGCCCTTTAGTAGTCAGAAGAGTCTGAGACCTTAGGACCAACATCTTAGGGTGTTGTTGTTGGGAATAGGTGAAATATCTTTCCTTGGAAGAATGAAAAATTGATCAGCTCTAACCTTTGATGGTGGTCAAAGATCAAACACCAACCGGTATTAGATCTTTCCTTTGGCGAATTCACTAAGTAAAATTTAAAGAAGAAATATTGAAATACCGAAGAGTGATTCCATGAGGATCAAATCTGAAAGTAGCAAATCCAAGAGGTTTGGTTCTAAAGCGATAATAATCACCGGTGGGCCCTAAGAAGAAAGGAAAATAAAATCCATTGTAGCTGGAGATCGTTTCCCCCCTCAAGGAAAATTTGCACACCAATAGAATACTTCAAACCATCATCATGAGCAACTTGAATTTGCTAGCCACGAGAATCATAATTCCAGCGGGGCTCAGACATCTCCTACTCAGATTCCACTTCAACATCCATTCCTGCATCCAATCTTGTATCTCCCATAAATTTGAAGATTCTTATTGTTCAAGATATGGTCGTTAATAGGATGGATGTAACACCCTGTTTCCCCAGTTTGTAAAATAAGCTGGGTGGCCAAGAACTATGGAAAACTCATAGAAATGTGAATATGTGATGTAAATGGACCTTGGTAAAAGGTCAATAAATGTGAAAACATTATGGTACATGCGGAGATTTCTGGCGAGGAGGAGGCGTGCATAAAAAGGGGTCGCGATAGCGATTGGAGGCACACACGGAAAGGTGGCATTAACTCGAGAATTAATATATCGTGTTGAACTCCAGCAGCTAGGAGGGCAAAGGGAGTGGCTCATTTGGACCTAAATTCTAAATGTCTGTTGGGTAGATGGTTTAATAGAGATGGGAGTGAAACTCCCATCCATTAGAAGCCGAGTCAAGCGATCAAGGCGAGGGGTGTCTAGCTCCACATCGACCTCCACAAATGAGGGAAAAGGCGTGGGGTAGAAGCGATTAGAGAGCAGACGCGAGGGGAACTTCTGGCATTATGTTGAGTGAGTGATAGAAGAGAGGAAGGATTGCAACCATCACTCCTTTTGAGTAGCAGAGACCGGATCTCCACGGCTTGTCGATGGTCTCGGCTCGGGGGTGGTGGTAAATCCGTTTGGAGTAGCTAAGCCTACGGTTGGGTGGAAAGCGAACACCCTCGGTTAGGAAGGCCAATTGTTATCTACGATAGGGTGAACATAAGCATCTTGATATATATATATATATGTGCTTATTATGATAATTATGCTCATGGTACATGAAGCTGAATGATTTCATTATAAGAATGGTATGGTGTTTTGATCGGTACTAGTAGTTTTATATTTATATGGAAAGACTACATATGGTTTATGTCCTCAATTACGTTATTTGTGTGCGTCTTGATCTAATTCAGACTTCACGCTTGGTTCTCGAGAGGACGACATCCTTATATACCTCGGGTAGTACCCAGTAATTTCCCCATAATAGAGATACCTTCCTTGAAAATTCCATCCAGAATCGGAGGTTGTGTGAAGGCGTAAGGCCTTAGTAACCTATATGGGAGAGCATGATCCTCTTGAGAAAGCTGAGGATGGCAGTATAGGATGAAGTATGAATCGGCCGGATGGGATCCATCCCGAGGAGATCTGTAGTCACCCTTGGTATCCCGGATCGAGGAGGAGATGGAAAGTTAGTCTGTAATAACCTTATAGGTGATATCAATGGATGAGATCCCATCGAGATTTGCGGTCACCCACAGTGATTGAATTAGTAGGAGAAAGTAGGGCATTAAATGCGACCACCATAGTTTTCTGTGTTTTCGTGGGTAGCGAAGTGTTTAGGACCATAGATCCCTAAGGTTCATGAGAGCATCTAGACCATGGATCTTTCCCACACCCAGGGAGTCATGGAAGAACGCACAGGTAGGAACAAACGCGTTCATCCAGATCTCGGCTGGAAAAACCCTATAGCCGTTGGATCTATTCATAGTTACCCGAGGGTCAAAACTAGAGTGAATCGAGAATCCTTGGGATCAAGTTCTGTTGACAAGATTCCGGGACTTTCCGGTGAAACCCAGGTAGATGCGAAACCCGGTAGGTGGAGGCCGATGTCGTGCGTCTCGTTCGAGAAGTGGGAATCAGCGGGATGGAGTTCACAAATTGAAGCAAGGATTCGGGACTTTCCGGTATGAGCGGGTAGATCTGGCCCGTCCGTTAACGAAGACCCGCGTCATAAGATCTCGTTTGGAAATCGAGAATTTACGAATCGAGTTCTGATGAAAAGAGTTCGAGGTTTTCCATTGTGGAAATCCCGGAATGGATCTAAGCCATCCAATTAACGAAGGGCATGTGTTAAGAGATCACCCATTTCTGGGGAATCAAAAATTGCGATATCGGGAGTCCACAGCGACAAAGGGATGGAAGGATTTTCTTGGGTGGAAACCAGGAGGCGGTTAATGGACGATGGAATTTAAGGAGGTGATGTGTTGAGATTACATTTTGGGGATGGGGATTGAGGAGTTCAGCTGATAAAAACTTCGAGACTCTTGCCTTGAAAAATCCGATCGATAATGTCAAGAGACAATAGCATGGCTAAGTCAGATGGACGGACGAGATTCCTTCAAGAAATCTACAGTCCGTGCTTGTGAATCAATGCTGAGGAAGAGATACGGTTCTGACTGGAAGCTGGCGTGCATTAGGGTAAGTGGCGAGTAGATTTGGATGGCCAAAGTCCACTCGCCCAAATCTACGGCTGAGGTGCATTCCGGAGCCCCCTTGCCATTACGCCTTTAATGGGGAAGTCAGGAGTGTACGCAACTCGGTTATTATTAATTCATCATGATCCCAATGATGCTCGGGCACATTCCATACACCTTGCCATTCTTCCCTTTAATGGGGGGGAATAGTGTGAAGCGTGTGAAGTGGGAGCCCCTCCGTAATATGTCACGACCAGCATGAAGTGGGGCCGTTTCTCATTGGTTGTTCTCTGGCCCTATTGCAGGTTTACCCCCCATTGAATTACGATCTCTAGCCCAGCCCCGGCCGGGATTGGTTTCCAGTCAAGCGACTCAACATCAGCATGGCCCGGTAGCGAAACACGAAAGAATGCTGCGTTTATTTTGAATTTGTGATCATGACCTGCGCGATCACGCATGGGAGTGGGGAGAGAAAAGAGCCAACTTCTGTTGGTCCTCCATGGATGTTTAGGGCTTACGATTAGAACTAAAACACCAGAAAAATCCGATTTAGGTAGTGGTGGGTATGTGACAAAAGGTGGCATGAGCATGGTTACAACCTTTCGGCAGTTGGGCTCCTTGAATGAGTTGCGCATAAGCTCCATTAGAAGTACTCCTATGAAGAGTAAACCCCTAACGTAACTCTCTTTTCCGGGATTGAAAACTTGGAAGCGAGAACCAGCTGTGTATGCATGTGAAAGAACATAAATTATCATGAATTATGAAATATATCTAACTCTTGACTAGCAATCAACGTTTGTCTTTTCACCTAAGCCGACGATCAGCCCTTTGAGATTTCTAAGCGTGAGAGAATGGTGACTCACCAAGAGATGGAAAAGGATCCCACAATAGAGACGAAAAGTCCGACCGAAGAGCGATAGGAAGCCCTCCAGATCTGGCTGAGGCTGTGAGGAGTCTCATGCTTGAATTACAAAGCTGCAAAATTTGTATGATGAAAAGGTTGATGAAAGAGCAAGAAAAACAAAGCTGAAATTGGGTTTCTTTGTAAGAGCTTATCGACCTACAATGACAAATGTTATGAACTGCGGAATCACGGAAACATGAATTATCGGTGTAGCCCATCTTGAGAGAACACCTCAAAGAGTCCACCCAAGGTAAAGGACAGTCTTTGGATGATTCCAGCGAGGAAAGGTGGCTGATTCGAGAAGGCTCTTCAGTGAGGGACCAATTCTATTCGAAGAAGAAAACAAAGAAACAAAGACTTTCCAAAGGTCATAAATTTGAGGAATTCAAAAAAAGGCCAAACCTCCCTCCTTACAAGTGGTGTGAGATAAAGAAGGGAGAGGAAGCCCAGGCCTGGCTACTTGGAATTTGAAAGAAATATTTGAAGTCCATGATTTTGAGAGAGTTTGAAGGCCAGTGGCCACTTTCAATCTGGTGAGGCTTCCATCTGGTGGGAAGACCTTAAGAATATGAAAGGGTCCCATGAGGAGGACTGTCTTGGAAACGGTTTGAAGTACTTTGGGAAAGTATTTTTGAAGATATTTGACGAGAGGGTAAAGAATTTTATATCAAAGCTGGGACAACTTACTATAGGGAATATGTATTTCGACTTATTGAATATGTACCTACATCAAAGCAAAGAGAAGCCCTTGGCCTTCATTGATGGAGCTGCAAGGGAATATCGGAACTGAATTGAATTTGATGAACCAAGACCTTAGAACACTATTTGAAGAGGCAACATATTGTCACTTGAACAATATGGACATCAAGCGAGCCACAAGTGGAGACCGGAGACAGAAGAGTGGTTCGAAATTCAGGGAAAAGGGGATCAAATCCTCGGATTTAAAGAGCTACAAGAAGAACCCGAGAATGAACTTTCAAGCCCGGAGTGTACTCCAACGGAGACTTAATCTATTGAAATAAAACTTTTGGACCTATACGAGTAAAGACTATGTGAAAAGAATCTAAAATGTTGGGTTCTTGGGAGAAAAGAGCATCTCACGAGGAAGTGCAATCCCACCACGAACGAAACTTGATCGGAAAGTTTATAACATTGGAATATATACCACGTTAAATGATGTGGCAAGGAGTGTGAATTTATCGGCTGGATACCGCCAAAACGACCACCAAGCTTCAGTGGGTGAAATAGAAGGTATGATTTTCCAACCATCTAGTGTTTGTTTTAGTTGACCCTGGTTCAAAATTGAGCTATATAGCCCCTAATACTGTAGATTAGGAGTGCTAGGCTGCGATACAAAAACAAATAAACCATGGTTGATGCAGTTATGCCCGGCACTAAAATAAAAATTGGTAGAGAGGCCATACCGACTACCGGTTAATGTTAAGGTGAATTCCCCACAAGAAATATAACATGTACCCCTAGGATCCATATGATGTTGGTTGGCATGGATTGGTTAGCCACTTATAAAACCAGTTTGGACTATTACCATAAAACCTAAGAATGTGAGCAAGAAGGAAAAGGATAACCATTCAGGGATCCAGCTGAGGTCACCGGTGAGACAAATGTCGATACACCGCAAATGAGAAATTATTGCGAAGGGATGTCCCTATATATGAAATCTGGTGTTGAAAACAACGAGGTGCTAAAGCAAAGCCACGATGATCACCCTATCCTGGGGGAATACAGATATGTGTTTCCAGATGAGGTATTGGGTCTACCTCCGAAAAGAGACATTCACTTCTCGATAGAGCTCGCACGGGGAGGCGATGCGGTGTCTAGGACACCTTACCGGATGAGCACACCTGATTTATTGGAACTCAAATTACAATTGAAAATAATGGATAAGGGTTATATTAGACCCGGTATTGTCAGGAGCACTAGTTCTATTTGTGAAAAATAAGGATGGCACCCTTAGGCTGTATTAATATAGATTATAGATAACTCAATAAAGTAACCATAAGAACAAGTACCTCTTTCCCGGGATCGATGATCTATTAGATGGAGTTGGGAGACACATCTATTTTCTCAAAGATTGACTTGAGAATTGGATACCATCAATCCCGAATCAAGGGTGAAGACATCCCATAAAACCTCTTTCGGACACGGTATGGTCACCATGATTTTGTGGTATTGAAGTACCATTCGGGTTAGCAATACCCCCTGCCACTTTCGTGTGTTTAATGAACAATGTACTCGGTAAATATTTAGTGTTTATACTAGTTTTTATTGATGACATATTGATCTACTCTAAGAATAGAGAAGAACATGAAGAACATCTTAGACTTGTCTTTGCCAAGTGCTAAAGAGAGCCTCGACTCTATACTAAATTCAACAAATGTGACTTCTTCGAGAAGAAAATACATTAATTAGGACATGCAGCCAGGAAAGATACTTGATAGATCGGTAGATCGAGGTCTATCATGGAAATAGCTTTACTAAAGGATCTCGGACTTATCAATGGAGTCTTTGGGTTTAGTAGGGATCTTATGGGAGATTCATAAGGATTCTCAAGATTGGACATCCAATCACCACCCTCGAGAAGAAGGGGACAATTCCTGTGGACATATGATGTGAGAGAAATATTTCAGGCAAAACATCTACTAACCCATGCAGGTGTTGAAAATTTTGACCAGTGTGGCTTCCTTGTGTTGCGGATGCTTGCATGGAGACTCGGAGGAGTCGTTATGGAGGAAGGAAAGGTGATCTACTATGAATCGAAAATTGAATGAACATGGGGTCAACTATGTGACTCATGATCTAAAGTGGCTGCCATAGTGCATGCCTTAAAATGTGGAGCATTACCTCTTGGGAAGAAAGATTGTACTTATGACGGATCACTATGGATTACGGTATTTGTTAAATCAATCAAAGCTCAATGCTAGACAAACTAGATGGATGGCCCACTCCTTAATGAATTTGATTTTGAAGTCAAACACATCAAAGGGAAAGAAAATAAATTGGCTAATGCCCATAGCGAGAAACATGAAACAATTCACATGGTGATTGAGGTACACCAGAAGACGGATGTCAAAACAGTCGAGAATGCACAAAGAACGGATCCCTTCATTCAATGACCACTGTACCTACAGCAAAGAAACCTCTGAAGTAAAGCATGAAGGCTACCAGATGACCAAAAAAGGTCTGCTCACCTACAAAGATAGAACGTACATTCCAAATTGTGACGACCTGAAGGAGTTCATTATGGATGAACTACATAAAAGACCATACCTTGGTCACCGGGATGAAAATGATCATTGCAACCCAGTAATTTATTGCTTTGGATTGAAGAAAGACATGTAAATGTGTTGGCTGTCTACATGGAATATAGCAGTTAAAGCAGAACATCGACATTCAATGGGACTATTACACCCTTTACCCATCCCAAGGAATGGAAATAGGAAACCATCTCCATGGATTGTATCATTGGATTATAAGCACAGCCAAACAAAATGATGCCATTATGGTGGTGGTAGATAAATGAGCAGTCCACTCATTTCATCCCGTCAAATCCAACTTACAGAAGGCCGATATAACCGGATGTCATGAAAGAGGTGTGGGCTGCTGTCTTCGAGAAAGAGATGAACAATGTGAGGAGACACAAAATTTGCCAACTTTTGGAAATCGATGCGGTTTGGAGACCAAATTGTTTGTTCAAGCACACCTATCACCTCTGACAGTGGACCTCTGAGAAGAGTGGATTAGAGGATATATTGGGATGCATGTAATGCATCAACCCAGAAAAATGGGAAGACTACACGCCATTGTAGAATTTGCCTACAACACTGACTACCAAGCATCCTTAAAGATGGGTCCCCTTGAGGTCCTCTATGGTAGGCAGTACAATACTCAATCGGTGGGTAATCCTGTAAAATGGGATTTCTTACCGGACTGAATTTTGAGGAAATGGAACAACAAGTATTTCGAATAAGAAAGAATCTGAAGGTGCATTTCAGGCCAAACTAGAGAAAAGTTATGTTGATCAAAGAGAACTCCAAGAGTTCAAAATGGGAGACCAAGTATATCTGAATTAAGCCCTGAAGGAGTTCCCTGAGAATGGGGCTTGTGCCAAGTTGGCACAGGTTTAATGGACCCTTTGAGGTTCTAGATAGAAGTGGGACACAGCCAGCCTGTCGGCTAGAACTTCCTCTGATAAAGCACATAATGTTTCCATGTTTCATTGTGAAAATATGTACATGATGCTAATCCTTTAATTGACTGGTTTGTGATCCAATTGGAGCCATAGGGAGAATTCCTACCACAACCCCAATGTATCTTTGGGCATAAAGAAACCAGCTCCGAGGAATGAGACATTACAGGTCAGGGCCAAATTCAAACATTTTGGTTGAGATGAGGCTACATGGGAAATGGAGGATACCATGAGACATGCATATCCGATTTTGTTTACTTACGTACATACAATTCATGTTAGTAGGCCAGAACGTGAGAATGATGTTCCCTTTTAAGGAGGTGTAACACTTATTTGTTTCCCGAGTTTGTAAATATAACTGAGGTGGCCAAGAACTATGGAAAAATCATAAATGTGAATATGTGATCATTGGACCTTGAGTAAAAAGGTCAATAAATGTGAATAACATTATGAAACTATATTACAGAACTGCTGAGAGATGATGTGCAGAAAAGAGACCACAACGGCGGTGAAAGGCACCTGAAAAAGGTGGCGCTAACTTCCACAAAGAATTAAATACAGTATTTGGACTCCACTGGTTTGGAGAACCAAAAGCGGCTTGCCAGCCCTGAATTAAATGTCTCACCAGTGGTAGGTAGATGGTTTAATGAGGGATGGGAGGTGAACCTCTCATTCATCGAGCCATCGGGCACGATCAGTATGAGAGTAGTACCACAATCAACCTCATAGGAATGAAGTGATGGGGTATAAAGAGGATTTGGGAGTAGACACGAGGGAGAACTTCAGGCGGTATCACAAATTAGTGATATGCGAGAGAGGAAGGATTGCAACCCTTTCTCCTGGGTCCTTTGGAAAAGGGCACAACTTGACATCATTAGTCTCATCTTCGGGGGTAGCTGAGTGATAAATCGTTAGAATTCGCTAAGCCTTCTACAGGTTGGAGTGGAAAGCGAGCACCCTATGGCCGATTCAAATGACCCACAGTTGTTATCTCTGATAAGTGTTTTCCTCTGTATATTGATATATATATATATATATATATGTGTGTGTGTCTTATTTCTAAAACTTTAATGCTCCTGGTACGTGGCATGAATGATTTCATTATAAGTATGATTGTATGGTGTTTTGATTATTACTAGTAGTTGTATATTTATATGGAAAGACTACATATGGTTTATGTCCTGTGAATTCCATTATTTGTGTGTGCGTCTAATTCAGATTTCATGTCTGGTTCTCGGGAGGATGGCATCCTTATATATACCTCGGGTAGTACCACAATAATTTCCCCATAATAGAGATACCTTCCTTGAAAATTCCATCAAGAAACGGGAAGGCGGTTAATGAGAAATGGGCTAAGTAACCACATAAGGAGGTGATCCTCTTAAGCTGAGATGAAAAGCATAAGGATGAATTGTGAGGATGAGATCGGATTTGGGAAGTCTGCGGAGTCCTCTCTGACCAGGTCGGTCGGAGGAAGAACTAGAAAGTGCCTTAACCTTATAAGAGTGTCGGCCAGGATGAGAGATCCAGAGCCGAGAGATTTGCGGCCACCCACAGTCGTTAGATTAGTAGGAGAAAGTAAGGCATTAAATGCAGAACATTTGGTTTTCTTATTCGTTGGTAGTGAAGTGTTTAGGACCGTAGATCCCAAAGGTTCATGAGAGCATCTGGAATGTGGATCTTTTCCATGCCCAGGAAATCGTGGAAGAATGCACAGGTAGGGACCAATATGAGTAAATCGAGATATCATTTGGAAAAACCGACAATATTGGATCTAAGCCGGAGTTACCCAGGGGTTAAAACCTCCATGAATCCCGAAGTCCTTAGGATCAAGATTCCTGACGAGTTGGGACTCCATTGTGGAAACCCGGAACGTCGAAACCCCGTCGATTAGCAGACCCGCGATGTAAGATCTAGCGTTTGAAATCGAAATGTGGGATGAATTCTATTGACAAGAGTTCGGGTTTTCCATTGTGGAAACCACAGGTAGATCCCGAGTCGTTCAATTAACGGAGCCACTTCGATAATACCGTGAGATTACCCATTTTGAGAAAATGGGAATCGCGAAATGGGGATTCCTGACCCGACAAGATTTTGGGATTTTCCATTGTGGAAACCCGAGCAGATCTTAATACATCAGATTAATGAAGGCCAACGTGTGAATCACCCTTTTAGGGAATTGGAAATCGTGTAGAGTCACATGACAAGGGATTGGGATTTTCACGGAGTCGGCTCCGGCGGCGGTTGTAGACCATGGAATTTAAGGAGGTGGCGTGTTGAGGTGCCATTTGAGGATGCGGGGGATTGGGAGTTCCCGCTAATAAAAACTTCGGAGCTCTTGCCTTGAAAAATCCGATCCATAATGTTTGAGGCAAGTAACATGTGGCTAAGTCAGATGGATGGGCCGAGATTCCCCTTGGAAATCTCAGAATTACATTAGCGGCCGAGTCCAATGTGAGAAGAATCACTGGTTGCCGTTTGGGGGCCTGGCATTAGAAGGTGTATGAATAGATATGGATGGCGAGTCCACCTTGAGATCTACAGTGAGGATGCATTCCCGAGCCCCCCTTGCCATTATGGTTTTAATGGGGGTCACATAATTGGGCCAGCGCATAACTCTCGAGCAGTGAGATTATTTCACTTTGATCAATGGTGCTCAAGTGATTCCGGACCCCCGTTGCCTTTCTGCCTTTAATGGGGGAGGGTCTGGAATAATTATGGCATGTGAAGTGGGGCCCCTCATTATGACTACATAAGTGTCTCATTTTCCCTCACCACATATTCCCACTTAACCCACGCGGGGCGTTTCTGTTGGTTGCCATGCAGTGGATTCTCCCCATTGGCCACGATCGCTAGCCACAACCGAGATTATTGGTTTCCAAGTCAAATATTTCGACATCACCATAAGCGCTTCAGTGCGAGGAAACCTAAAGAGATGCTAGCGTTTATTTCTCCAAGCATGATCATGACTAGCGATCACATGGGGCCAGGGAGAGAAAGAGCCGACTTCTGTGGTCCTCATGGTTATTTAGGGGTTCTGATTCGACCGAGGACCAGAAAAAATCGATTTAGGTAGTGGGTACATGTGACAATGGATGTCAAAATTGTTTCCATATATGCACCCATAGTTCTTCCTATAGGATTACATGCACTCCAGAACCTGGATTACACTTGAAATATACATGAAGTTATAATGGGGAAGGTGAAGTAATTGCTAAACAACATCTGGTATCCTTTTACAGTTTTGCAAATAAATTTAACATTGATTATTCAGATGTGTGGTTGAGGTTGTTTGTGCAGAGTCTAGACGTGGAAGTAAGGAAATGGTTCTGGTGTCTTCCTCCAGCCTCCATCGTATATATTGAGGTGTTAGATGAATCTTTTATAAATAAATGGGGATATAGGATAGATTATCTATTACTCAATTTGGGGATCTAAAGAGAAAGGATGTTGAATCTATTTCAAACTTCACCAAGAGATTCAATAAAATGTATGGTAGAATCCCAAATGAAATCAAACCCGAAGACTTTGTTGAATCATATGCTAATTCATTTTGTTGCATAATTCTTCTATTGAGGGAGAGAATATCAACCACCTTGTTGTCCATGTAGAGACCATTGAATTTGAATCTAATATTTTGGCATCAGATGAGATTAAGACTAGATATGATGAAGAGAAAAAGCAGATTGAATCTAATATTTTGGCATCAGATAGATTAAAGACTAGATATGATAAAGAGAAGAAAAAACAGAGAGAGGATGCCCCTACCTCCTCTAACCCAACTACATATGATCCCAAACTTGAAGAGATGACTAAGACTTTGAAGGATATGAATTCTAAGATAACTAAGCTAAAATGGGAATCCAAACAGCCAAACAGAACATTTCAAGGGGTTGGTAATAGAAATCAAAACCAATTCAAAAGGCCTAATGATGCTCCTCAAGTAATGCAAAGAGAAAGAATAAATGTTGATGATCAAAGGGTAGTTCCCCCTTTCCAAAAAAATCAGATTAAGGAGATATATGTTGACAATGATGTTGTGGATGATACTACTGTTATTTTCAATGCGAGAGATTATTATACCAGTCTCTTAACACAGTAAGAATATGAGGTGGCACAATTTTCAAATCAATTTGATGATCATATAGGGGAAGAGGGAGTTATTCAAGGTCAACCCAAGAATAAATATGATTTGAGGACAAGAAATGGAGCTTCCAAGGCCACCACCTCTGATCAAGGAAAACAAGCAGAATCCCCTTCCAAGCAAAATCCGAATAAAGGAATGCCATATAAAACTCAGTCATCACCACTATCAAAACCTATTTCCCTTGAAACAAATGAAGTTGAGAAGACACCAACCTCTTTCATCTTGGAACATGAGCTGAGCAAAATCAAGATTCCTGTCCCTTTGATAGAATTGTTAAAAAATGAACCTTTCAATAAATCCATCATGAAAGTTTTGCAACTTACTCCTTCTAGTGTATATTTTGATGTCATTAGTCTACATGATGAACACCCAACAATTACTGTGGGTCCACACATTGAGGATGGCTCTGATGCTTCTCCTCCTTTCTATATATATCTGAATGTTCATGATAAGATCCTACACAACTGTCTTATGGACTCAGGAGCCTCTCACAATGTCATGCCCAAAGTTGTTATGGAAGAACTAGGTCTGGAGATTACCCAGGCTTACCAAGACATGTACTCCTTTGATTCTGTTACAAGGGAAAAACTCTCTATGGACAAGGGTAAACCATAACAGACAGATATGACTGCAGAAATCAACTCAATTCCAACATGCACTATATAAACTAATGTGCAATACGAGGAAGAAGTCTACCTCGATCCAATCGTTTGATGTCATTCCACCATTGAGCACTTTGACCCAAAGCCTTACACATACAAGAAGTTCTCAACAAACAAGAGAGGCAAGTATATAGTGACAATATATAAAATGAGTTAGCACATCAGATAGCACAATCCATTAATAAACATTACAAACATGCCCATGGATAATAATCATATATTCACAAGATATTGATTGGATAGGAAATGAGTATTTCTATTAATAATTGATCAACAAAAGTATCAACATTACAGAATTACGTGTTGGCACGGTTCGAAACCAAGAAATCAAGTTCCTTCCAACTCAGTCTCCACCACTTCAATCCTCTACCAAAGGCAAGCTCATAGCAAAGAGATAAAGAGATTCTCTTGACAATAAGGGAAGAGCTTGGGGGCTGAACACTGTATTTAGACTTGAGGGACCAAGGGATGTAGACTCAATATGAAGTAATTTATTCAGAGTAACTTTTCTCTCAAATTTGAATGCTTTCTCTCTCTTTTTCCATAGCTCGAAATTGTGCTCTTATAGCCTCCATAATGCAACTGAAGGGCCGAGTCAAAACATTTCCAGTATATGGAAGGCCAAAGATCAAAGATCTTCTGTCGTGACATGTAAACCCGACCTTATTTTGTATTTTCTGGCACAAATCCCGATATACACAAGTTGTATTGGAGAATCAAGTGTATACGGATATTGCAAAGTAGTTAGGGAGCGTATATGTTGAAAAATATATGTTTTGGCTATGGATTTATCAAAAAAGGGGTTTATAAGTTTGCATAGGAAAATTAAAAAAAAGGCCCTATGTGCAAGATAACAATGGTGAGGCAAATCTTTCTATAACAGATGCCCCCTAATGTGTGAAATCAGAGGAGTATCTGTGATGGACGAAATACATTGTAAATAAACCAGAAGTGGAGTGGTAGAGAACCAGCTGTACAAACTCAATTGTTCATTACACTATGTATTGACTTTGCATACATGGCTGCCAAGAATACAATGCAGATCCATGTGGAAAATATACCAACAAGTGTTCATGGCCATGAGTAGGAAAATATAAATACGGTTACATGCCAATAGCTGTCATAGTCACGAACAAGGCCGAGTGAAACCAGTCTCAAAATCAATCTGAAGATATCTGTATATCATGGAGTACAATCTAATCTCCCATGATCGCTAAAGTCAAATAGGCATTGGTCCGATGAAACGGAAGCAACAACTCAGGAAATATGTGTCTACAAAGTGATGTCTTTGAGTCATCAATACAATCCGCCAATGGTGCAAGTCTACATCATGTGAATAAATGAGTTGAGGTCGAACATGATGAGACATCGTTTGATTACCGGTCATTGAGGTATATCGTTAAAAAACGCGAGACAACCTACCAATGATGAAAGTAGGTATCAAGGCACTGAGTACATCTCTACAGATGTGAATAAAGGAGCTGGTGTCGAACACTTTAGAGATCCATTGATCAAGAGACATTGATTTATTCCCATCTATCAATGGTGAGAGAGCCTGCCACTAATGACTGCAAGTCTCAAGGTACTCATAAAACTCTAGGTCTCATATCCAGAATACATGAGATGAAGTTGATGGAAAGAGACCCGCTGAAAGGAGAGCATTAAGGCATTTCTCATTAGTTAGCACGAGGAGAAAAGTAGGAGCTTCATGATTTGGTGGAGATCAGATGAAGAACATGTTCACGAACCAACAACCCTGTGCATCTTTCACTTGTGCCAAATGCAAGAGGTACAATAAAAAGACCCTCTGAATAGAAGCCAATGATGAAAACTCCTGACAAAGGCCAAAAAACCACCATTAAGGCTAATGGCATCCAAGACATTGCACAAATCCCAAAGTGTGAATAGATGTATTGTCGTTGAACACAATGGAAACCACCCAATGAACAACCCTTGATGAAATGTCAATTGTTGGGTTCAAGGTGACCTACCAATTATGAAAGTAGGGCCAAGGTGCATCATAACACCAAAGTATCATGTGATTCTGACAAAAACTGAGGGTATGGCTGACATGAAAAGTCAATATTTATGAGGAGTGTCTGACACTGATTGATAGACTTCCTTTGAGCAAGAGCATGAGACATACGGTGGACTCTGACATCATAGACTTTATGATTTGACAATTAGATGCAGGAGGCATCCATAATGTTCTCTATAGTGGCCAGAAGATTAACCAGTCGATAGAGAAACTTATGTAACGATATCAGCTTCCTAAGGCCATGCTAAACCCAAAATTATGATGATGCAAGGACTCAATAACTTTGTGCTCTGTTCAAAGGCTACACGACTGCTGCCAATTACAATATAGTACTCCCTTCCCGCCCTTCTTTTTTTGTTTTTTCATAACAATTGAATGTTGTGATATAGAGGAGGGAATGAGTGTCACAATTAAGAAAAACTAGTTCCAGCAGTGGAATGTACCTATGCTCAATGCAAGGAAATTCATGCGAGAGATGGACACTCGGGGTGATGTTCCCTCCAGGGTATAGGGTGTCAAATTGCAAAGGATATAGACAAGGCTCTGCCTGGTTGAGGATGAAAAAATCTTTGGGCCATGGTTTATAATGCAAAGCGCGAACCGGCTAAAGGTTCAATACTGCAAGCAAGGGCATGAGATGCAATCACAATTTAACGCCAAAAAATGTCCTTTTTTATATCTTTTAGTCTACTTGGTGTGAAAAAAGGGTAAACTTGTGCCAAATAGACATCTTTTCAAATCCAATTTACGAGTGTGAAGAAGACAATTTCACTCGACGATCTTTTCCAATTTTTATAACGAGTTGGAAAAGATATTAACTAAGACTCATGATCTTTCAAATCCAATTTTAACGAGTGTGAAAGGGACAAATCACTCAGCGAGATTTTAAATTTTTAGTAACGAGTCAGAAAAGATCTTAACTAAGACTTGTTATAGAAATGCTAGGCGGCAAGCCAAGGGGGAGGCCAAGGAAAATGATGCAGAATCAATATGATGTAATTTCTCCAAAGTAACTTTGCTCTCAAAGTTGAATGCTTTCTCTCTCTTTTTCCATAGCTCGAAACTGTTCTCTTATAGCCTCCAGAATGCAACTGAAGGGCTGAGTCGAAATGTTTCCAGTATATGGAAGGCCAAATATCAGTGATCTTCTACCGTGACATGTAAACCCGACCTCATTTTTTATTTTCTAGCACAAATCCTGATATACGCGAGTTGTAGTGGAGCATCAAGCGTATACGGATCTTGCAAAGTAGTTAGGGAGCGTATATATGGAAAAATATATGTTTTGTCTCTAGATTTATCAAAAAAGGGGTTGATACATCTACATAGGAAAATGGAAAAAAATGCCCTATGTGAAAGATAGCAATTGTGAGGAAAATCTTGCTATAATAGATGCCCCCTAATGTGTGAGATCAGAGGAGTATCTGCGATGGCTGAAATACATTATAAATAACCTATAAGTGGAGTGGTAGTGAACCAACTGTACGAACTCAATTTCTCATTACACTATGTAATGAATTTGCATACATGGTTGCCAAGAATACAATGCAGATCCATGTGGAAAATATACCAACAAGTGTTCATGGCCATGAGCAGGAAAATATAAATA
>SNQJ01S0127294.1:7630-26187 GCA_010110895.2 Picea sitchensis | reverse complement strand
ACATACCTGCAAACCTTCCTTAACTTTAACAACAAGAGACTAGCATTTTCATCAAACTTTACTTTAGTCTCACATGACTAGTTTTGGATTAGTCAACAATCCTAACTTGAAATAATCATAACTATGTACCTGTAATGAATAAATATATGAAAATAGTACACAATGTTCTTCAGTGTGTTTTATGCAATTCCTCCAGGTGTCACTACTTGGAACCTCTCAGAAAAGGAGTTATAGAAAAAATGGCATACCTTGTTGAGTTTTAGCTTATTCTAGAGAGCAAACTTGTAGAGCGTTCCCCGCACAAAATATTTGTTGTATGGATCTGAAAATTGTACATAGAATACTACAGACTTTACTCTAACCAACACATTTGGTCTTACTGAATTTGGATATGTTATGAAGAAGTTATGACGTTTTTATCCGAAACACCTGTTTTAGACTAGTTTAAGGACTAGCCACAAACCCTATTTTCCACGGAGTGTAACTCCAAAAATACAACTACCCACAAGATGAAATTCCTACCACAACTAATTGGATATGTTTCCTCAATGGCCTCCAAATTTCATGGTCTGAATGATTCTAGAAAAAAAGTTATTGCGAAAATGGTGAGATGACCTGTAAATAACATACCTTAGAAAACATCATCAAAATAATTTATCCTCCTTTGAATTTCAGCCTTCTTTACTTCACCTTCCCTCTGAAATTCGGTTTAGATATCCTTTGGTTACCTCAGTCACTTGTAGATATTCAATATGCTCAAGTGTGATTGAAATGAGAGAGCCTTGCCTCTTATTTATACTTTCATGTAGCTTCCTTAGAAGCATCTTCTAGACCACTTTGTCCACATAGTCACCTATGTCCAACTTTCCCCAATTTTCCACTTTTCCA
Source organism: Picea sitchensis (assembly GCA_010110895.2). Taxonomy (NCBI): domain Eukaryota; kingdom Viridiplantae; phylum Streptophyta; class Pinopsida; order Pinales; family Pinaceae; genus Picea; species Picea sitchensis. The sequence goes on along the minus strand of SNQJ01S0127294.1, from coordinate 25,299 downwards.
TATATCCAATAGTGACCTAACTACTTAATCCATTTTCCTCATTTTAGGGTTAACCTTCTTATAACCACTTTCCATAATTAGAAAGTTCTCCATTTACTTTATTATTTAAATAATCCTCCTTGACTTTGTCACTTCACTTTATTATTTAAATAATCCTCATTGACTTTGTCACTTCATTTTGTTATTTAAATAATCATCTTTGACTTTTCCACTTCACTTTATTATTTAAATAATTTCTTCTTTGAAAACACTTTGACTTCTTTGACCTTTTGGGGCTTCAAGCCAGGATATGGGGGTCCTCCAACTTCGTAAGGCCATAACTCTCAAACGGTGAGGAGTTATGTGACGTTACACATACCACCAAAAATGGCATGACATGTAATATCAATCTAGAATAGTCTTACCTGCAAATATATCAAAACTCATACCATTATACATCAAACAAACTTGGGTCCATTACCCAAACTTTTGTGCTACCCGAATTTGTTACCAGACTTTCTTCAAGAGTTCATCAATGAAAACCAACCCAATTAATCAACAAAAACATGGGTTTTTTGGACCAGAGTTCTCGTTTTGAGGTCACAGTTCTTGTTAAGTTGGTAACTATGTTATGAGCTTTCTGATGAAGTGCATGTGTATCTCAATTTTTTTACTACGTTGACGTTGATCCAGATTATTTTTGGCACAAAATGAGAGCGGAGATATAATAAAGAAATGCACAAAGATATATCAGATATATAAACTTAAACAAAGAGATACAATAATACACAATTTCTATTAATGAGCGAAATGTACAAAACTGTAGAAATACAAAGTGAAAGACTCGCTAGAATGGTGGCATCTTATCTTTGAGAAGAGATGTGATGGCTACGCTCATTCACAAGAATATTATTGTTACAATGAGGCTCCAAAGGCCTTTTTAACATAAAGAAAATCCAATACCCTAACCCCGGAAGACGAAAATCCAATAGTTTTGTGGACCCCATTTTGGGTAGTTTGGTGTATCAACTTCCGGAGGGTGTAACTTTGGCATACGATCTCCGTTTGGGTCGCACAATAGCTCATTAGAAAGGTATTTATGAGGATATTCATTTAAAATGATTAATCACTCCTTAATTAATAATTGAGGTTCATGATCGCGAAAAATCATCGTTTAGGCCCTCAAAATGGTGCAGGAAGTTTAGGACCCAAAAAAACTGCTAAAAATAGTAAATTGCCAGAAAACTATTTTGAGCTAGTTGGAATAGAACCTGGATCATAAGTTGAACTAGATATTTGGTGAGATTAATGGAACTCAGACTATAACACCAGAGGGTGGTCAGATTCTGTTGCTAGAATCCAAACTCTAAAAGGATCCGTCGAAGCCAAAAGGGTTCTTGATTTGCATTAATCGCTGCTTGGTACTCTGCTTTAGCTGAATAAAGAGAAATAACTTGTTGTTTCTTACAATCCCAAATTAAATGTCTAAAACCAAGGCCGAAAACACAACCTGCAGTAGGCTTTTGATCAATAAGGTCGCTAGCCCAATAAAAATAAGTGAAACTGACCAACCAACAAAGGAGTCCCCACTAAATTGTAATGTATCCCAAACTGAATTGTACCCCAGACATACCAAAGTATCATTTTATTTTCTTTCCAATGGATTTGATGGGGTGTTTGCATATATCGGGCAACGATACCAACATTAAAGGAAATTTTAGGATTGGTATGAGTCAAATATAAGAGGCTACCAACTAATTGATAATATAGAGTGGCATAAACTTTGGGAGTAGTACAAGTGATAACAAGTTTGAATATAGATTGGAAGGGAGAGGGGGATAGTTTATAAAATCCATATGAAAGCAGTGAAGAAGGTCACAAGCATACTTAGACTAGGAAAAGGAAATACCCTAGTTTGAAAAACTTGGAGGCCAAGGAAATAATGCAAATAACCTAAATCTGTCATTTCAAATTTCTTTCTAAGGTTGGATTTCACATGGGTTAAAAGTTTAGGGTCAGTACCAATGAGGATAAAGTCATCCACATAAAGAATAAGTATTATGAGATGGCTTCCTGCTTTCTTGGTATAGACACAGGTTAAAATGACCTTTAAAAAATCTAGTGTGAAGAAGAAATATGTCCATTTTGGCATACCAAGCTTGAGCAGTTTTCTTAAGACCATGAAGAGATACCTTAAGGAGACAAAAAATGTTGGAGTCATTTTGGACATAGCCTACAGGTTGTTCCATGTAGAATTTTTCTTGCAAATCCCCATGCAAGAAGGCATATTTAACATCCATCTGATGGATCTCCCATTTATGTGAGGCAACAAGGGTTAGAATGAGTCATATGGAATTCATTTCGGCTATGGGGAAAATGTTTCATTGTAGTTGATTCCTTCAACTTGATAGAATTTTTTGGAAACTAACCGGGCCTTGTGTCTTTCAACACTTCCATTTGATGCATACTTAGTTCTATACACCCATTTACATCTGACAAGTTTTATTCCTTTTGGGAAAGGGACAAGATCCCACATATCATTCACCATTAAGGAACGATATTCTTCATTCGTTACCGCGTCCCAATCTAGATGGACATAAGATTCTACAAATGTTTCTGGATCACGAGTCTTTGAAACTTGAGCTAAAAGAGAGGAGGCTCATTGTAATTGAGAACATGTTGGACAATGATTTGTAGGATCATTGACAAGAAAATCATGCATGTACAACAACATTATGGAGAAAATAAATTAGATTTGAAGCAATATTCCAAATGTAAAATTAATAAATATTGCATTGATCATGTGACAAAGAACATGCCCTATAATGTTCTTCATCATATCCCCATCATTACACACATTCATACATTGTTCAATTGCAAAAATCATAGGTGCACACTTTATGGATTATCATGCTCAATTGAGGAGTTAGGATGTTGTTATGTATATGGTTACAAATGCTTTTGCATTTATGGACATCAAGCAAAAATCACTCATCTTTATAGATGAACCTTGTAATGTTAATATTTTATTAGGAGATGATGGTGTTAATTCATTTACATAGATGGCATCCATTTACTTAGAGTGCTTAATGTTTCTTTTAAACAATAATTTTCCTTATTGGATGTCAATAAACAAGGATATATCAGTGTTGTCATTGATCACAAGAGTGAGCAATGTTGTCATTGATATCCCTTCTTAGATGTCGATAAATATGTAGTATACAATGTTTTCATCTAATATAAAGAAGGTGCATGCAATGTTGTTATTAACCACATAATCATGAGAACCATGGTTTATCTCTAAAGAAAAGATCTTAGGGAAATCTCCCCGAATGATTACGACAGGTAGCACGAGGGATCGTGGGGAAACAAGAAGATGAGATGGCAAGGTAGTTGAGATTGCCACGATTATGAAGAGGCTATGTGGAATGCATGCGGGTGACAAAAGTGCGAGGAACTAGAAGTTATAGGAGTGAGTAGGGCATAACTAAAAGCGTCCAATCACTAGATTTGTGAAGCAAATAAAAGGGAGAAATGAAGACAAAAGGAAGGATAGTCACTAGTTAGCTCATTAGTCAGTTGGTTGATGGTTGATAGTTGTGGTTATTGTTTTCATTGATTTTTTTCGAAGCTTATGTTTTGTAATGTCTCTGATTATAAGTCTGAGTCTGTCACATTTGCAGAATCTGTAGAGAAGCGTATGGTGCTATGTAATGATCGACAAATGTATAAGGGGGAAAGGCTCTATTGTTGTCAATTAATGAGTTTCTTAATGCATGTCTAAGAATGGGTGAATAAATATAATAAAGTTGCAGTGATTCTGGTCCTATATTGTGTTGATCTCATGTCAGCTGAATGTATGTGTTGTTGTTATATACTATTAGTTATTAACTAGTTATTAAATTGTTATATACAATTAAGAACATGTGTTTTCTCTTTGGATATTAGAGGTTTGAATCTAGAGGGAAGCAAGGTATGTACACATTCGTAGACTAATAATTTAAGTTGGGCATAATAGTTAAGACCATGTGTTTCTTATTTGGAGGTTAGAAGTTCAAGTCCAAAGAGCAGTAGGGTATGTACACCTCCTTATACTAAGTAGTCAAGTTGTTGCACGAAGGCGTTTCTTGTCCCACATATAAGGGGATCTCATACCTGTATAGGTTGTGACCTTAAATTGTATTATTTCTATTATTATTAAGATAAACAAAAAATTCAGAGGACTTTCAAATGTTTTTTGTTATGTAAATATTTTAGTTCTAGGAAAACAAAAGTATTAACTTCCACCATTGGAAAATATGGCGATGCTATTATGGATTGCATGCATGGGTTCTCTCTACTCATGTAGGTGCATGGAGTGTAATGTTGTTGTTGGTGTTATTTTAGTGTGTCAAATAATGGTTAGATATATTGGTAATTTATAACTTAGATTTTGTTTCAAATGCATGTTAAAACCGCTTCTCTCATACTAAATGTTGTTTCCAAATCTAGGGCAACAACTTTTAAATAGATGACACAAAAATAACTAAAAAACTAATAATAATTTATAGGCTTCTAAAAAATATTTTTTCATAAATAGCACAAAATTAATAATAATTTATATGTTTTTTAAATAATAATTTAATAATGTATAAGCTTAATAATAATGATTTGTAAACTTAAAAATAATAATATTTTGAATTATAAAAGTTAGATCAATACCTTTTTATGTAAATACCTTTTTTTTTTGAAGATGATAGGTTGAACACTAAATCAATTGTTGGGAACAAAAATCAATTGTTAACTTTTCCAGAGATTTGCATGGATAAACATTCAATTAAATGCAAATATAGCACATTAAAAGACATTAATATTGTTTGAAAAAAATGGTTAAAAACACAATTTCCTTGACTCAAAATTTACAAGACATATGAATTTAAAAAAATTTAATTTAGTAAATTTCAAACATTATACTTTCCCATTTTTATAAAACGAATTGTTTTATTTTATTTATGTTTTTAAATGTATTTTTTAATATTATAATCTATTATAATATTTAAAGAAAATTATTAAAATTATATTTAAAATAAAATCAATGTATTATAATATTTTAAAAAAATTATTAAAACAATCCTTGAGAATTTTTGTTCCAATATGGGTATGACTGTTAATACGGAAAACAATAAGGTTATGATCATTAAACCCAAGATCATGATCATTAAGCCCAACAAGATCACTTATGATACTTGGTCATGATCATTAAATCCAACAAGACCACTTATGATACCTTCGTATATGATAACATCAACTTGGAGGAAGTGACTTCATACAAATATCTTGGAATTGATATTCACCACAAGCTCAACTAGAATTATAACATTGAGAAAAGGATAATTGGAGGATCAAAAGATTATTTTGGGGTTGAAAACAATTGTAAATCAGACGATATTTGGATATGGGATAAGAATAAACTCCTCTTTGAGACTCTTGTTAAGCCTATTATTCTATATGGATGCAAAGTTTGAGGATGCACTATCTCTCTAGAATCCTAGAGAAAGATAGAGCAAATCCAAAAGAATTTTATAACCTATAATCTCAAAATTAAAGGAAATACACCCTATCCTATCCTCCTCTTAGAGGCAAGCCTCTCCCCCATTAAGAGCACGACTTTGACTAGATACCTAATGTATAAGAACAAGTTAAACAACATGGAAGACAAGAGGCTTCCTAAAATTGCTTCAAACTCCAGCCCAACCACCTTCGAATCAAGCGAGGATGGCATGGATATACCCAGTCTTGGCTAAGCCATTGGGGAATCATGGAAGAGACCATTTTGCAGAATAAGGATACTATCAAAAATATTATTAAATCGAAATTTAAGGAGAAAATTGTTAGAATTGATGCTTACTTTAAAGATTGGTTTGGATTTGTTAGATCCGGTTGGTTGTGGAAGATCTTCTCCAACTACCAGATCCTATTTATGTGTGTGTGGTTGAGAAATTCCCTCATGAGTTTGTTATGTTGTTGAGGGAAAACTTCTTGTATAAATATGTGCTTGATTGATTAACAAAAAATATATGTAGAATATATTTTTGAGTAAATAATATCTACTCTCCATTTTTCTATGTTGGTATTAGAGCAGGCTCAACCCCGACTCTCTCACGAGAGGGGCTGTGTTCATGGAAATTCCTCAATTTTAATTTGTTGATGTAGGAAAGTAGATATTTGTTTTCTGATTGATTGCTACAACGTGTGTGAGCTGTTGTTTGTCTTTTATGTTTGTTGTTACATCAATTTGGTGCATACGTGCGACTGGAGATCTGCTGTAGAAGTTTGGCATTTTAATTTAATTTGGTATTGTAATGATTTCTGGTCAAATGATTCTCTTTCCTCACCGAAAGGATTTACTCAGTCAATTTCTGTTTGGGTTGCCATTCCCAACCTTGTTCTTCGCTGTCCAATTGATCAGACATTACATAGAAGGAGTTGGTGCTTCATGCTGTGTTCACTGGGTTTTAAGAGGTTGGAGGCCATGATAGATCCAATAGATCCATGTGTTGATCACTCAATGAAGCATGAATTAGTTAACAATACCACATGTTGTTGCTTTGGTTCATAATACTTGGTATCTATCTTGCTTCTGTTGGATGTAGATCAGATCTGCTAGTCGATTTGTGGATGGTGGTGAGTAAAGGAAAAATCTGTACAAGATTTATATCCTTAATCAATGTTGTCTACAACAAAATACCTTACAAAGAAGACATAAAGGTGTTTCCCAAAAGTTTACTTTATTACCATATCAATGTGGGGAAGTAATAACATCATTACTATATCATTGAGATGGATCGATGACATCTACTAGTGGAATCTCATATGCCCATGGAAAATCAATCCTTATGGGGGAAATCGTGTTCATTTTATTGGAGTATAAAATTTTTGAATTAATGTAAGAATGTATTAGTATTATTTTTTTATTTGTAAAATTATATGATGAAGAATCAATCATAAAACATAGTAACATAATTTAAGTTGGTGGTTCATACGTACTTCGATGCCATAAGAACATATCACTGATTTGATTATGTATATGGTCTGTTACAAGCTCATGTTTCTTGTTGTCCTTCTATGACCCAAGAACAATGGTTATATGTTATCTTTGTGTGTTTGTGTATGTAAAAAAAGGTCAAGTTGTATGATTGATTGCTGGATACTTTCAATATCTATGCTGCTTTCCTAGATAACCAGGGAATACAACGACAAACCATGTACTTCGACAGATGGAAGTATTTCAATAGAATAATTCAATATATAGACTATTCTTCAAGGGATGTCTAAAAACATCGCTCCTACAAATATTTCATTGATGGTCAAAAGCAATTGTATCTTAAATTGAGAAAGAGCGTAGTCTATGAGATTTTAGAGTGGGTAAAAATGTTGATGAAGACCAGACCAAACACATATCACAATCCAAAAATATTTTTATGTGATTTTGATATTGTTATTTGTGATGTAAGCATTAAGGAAGAGTGTTAGAATTAATGCTTACTTTAGAGATTGGTTTGGATTTGTTAGATCTAGTTGGTTGTGGAAGATCTTCTCCAACTATCAGATCCTATTTATGTGTGCGTGGTTGAGAGATTCTCTCATGAGTTTGTTATGTTGAGGGAAAACTTATTGTATAAACATGTGCTTGATTGATTAATTAAAGATATATGTGGAATATATTTTTGTGGAAATAATGTCTACTCTTTGTTTTTATATGTAAAATGTGGTGTGATAAAGAGTTAGAGGAAAAAAATAATTAAGGTATCATAAGGAGGTAATCAACACTTATCTAGAAGATCAAAATTGTCTCTCTATTTTGACAAGTGTAAAGAAAAAAATAAACATTGCTAAGATAAGAACAAATTCTCATGAGCTCCATAGTAAAACTAGGCTTTGGTCAATTCCTAAAACACCATTGGATGAAAGAGTGTGTCACCTTTGTGACACTAAGAAGGTTGAAGATGAAAAGCACTTTCTGTTAGATTGTTCAACATATACCTAGATTCGATCTTATTTTCAAAATATTTGTCACCCTACCAACCTTCCTAGCATTTTAACTCAACAAAACTATGGTGATGCTCAAAAGCTTATACCTAGATTAGATCTCATTTTCAAAATATTTGTCACCCTACCAACATTCCTAACCTTTTAACTCAACAAAACTATGGTGATCTTCAAAAACTTCTCTTAATGCTTTTCGTGCACAAAGACAAAATTTTAAAGGATTGCAACTAATCCCTTACCCTCTTAAGGTCAAATAGAACAAATGAATTTCATCAAAATAAAAACAATTATAAAAACAATTATATATAAAATAAAATCTATAATATAAATAGAAATTATTATTAACTTATTTTAATTTAAATACTTAAAAATATAATAATAATAATTATTCTTTTATTCAAAATTAAAATAATTCTATAATTAATAAATTTAAAATATAAATTCTAATAAATTCAGAATTAGAATGAAAATAAATCTATAACTAATAAATTTAAAATACAAATTTAATAGACATCTCAACTTTCTGTAACTTAATTTTAATTTTTTAATAAAACGAGTAGAAAGTGTGTTACTGGACAACCTTACTATGTGGGTTTGCTTCAAAGGCTATAGCATCGTAAAACCCCGCTCACAATGCTCCTCTCCCGCGCAGCAATGGCTTTTGGAACAACTGGGAAGTCAAATCCATGTGTTATCAATGGAATTGTAGGCAACAATCTGTACCACTTCTCCTAATTCAGATACATACATGATCACATACATACACGCATTTATTTTTATTGACAGATACATACATGATCACATAACATGATAAAAGGTGGTCATGTTTAAATAAAAAACAATCAAATAGAAAAGAGTGATAGACAACAAATCAATTTGAGAATAAAATACCAAAGTCTTGCCTAATTCGTAAAGTTGTTGAAGGACATTTAGATGGAAACATGAAGACAAATTTAGAGTACTCTAAATCACTACCAAAGCCAATGCAAGTGAAAGGAAATTTAGAGAACTCTCCTCGTGTGCCCAAGGAATTTTTTGGAATTTTTTTTTCTTAATAGAAGTAAGTTTACTTTAAGTACCTTGTCGCATAATTTTTGAGGGTGAAAATTATTCTCATAGGAAGCTTCTTGTCTACAATGATGGGTATGTGTGTTTAAGGCTAATAAGGTGACACTCATCTAACTATCGGAGCTCAAGAGAACAAGAAATTGGATGTTAGTGTGAATATGAGAGAAATATTTGGGTAGAAATCTTGAGTGAAGGAATCTCAATTTATATGGAAAAAAATGCTTCTATATCACAATATAAGGGAGTAAGGTAAGGTACATGTGAATATATGTGTGGTAGTCCATTTAGCCCATAGGGCCAGGTAATTTTGAGATGCTAATCCCTACAGTTTTCATTGATGGTGTTTTTTAAGAATCTTTTCTAATGTTGTTAAAATATTTAGTCTCACTGTTATTTGGTGTATGGTAGGAACAATAAGTCTTATGTGTAATATAAATTTTTTATAAAGATTTGTTTCATATTATCATTACTAAGATAACCATATTTGTTTGTGTCGATAGATTTTGGGAGACCAAAATGATAAATGATCTAGTTAAAGATGAAAAGAAGTAGAAAATATATTGTATGGTAAACAAAGGCATTGCATTGTCCCATTACAAAAAATGTTCACTCGTAATGAAATTTGAACTTATCAACTTCAGAGAATAAGGGTTAAATTTGAATAATTATATAAAAACACCAATAAGAGAAGGTTCCAGGTGAAGTTATGGTTTTGTGGGAGTCAAATAGAACATGGATCTCATGGGATAGACTTGGAAATGGACATGTTTGGACAAACTTATGGGCATATGCTACCAAGGAAGGTCAAAAGTAACCAATCCAAAGGATTTTGTGTTGTGGCCTTGCCACCAAAGTGAGCAAAAATACCAACATGAAGTTTTGATAGGACATATCCTGCTTCTTATGGATCCAGACACCTAAGTAAGATATCGTTGAAACTTGAAAGAGAAATTCTAAAGAGAGCCACCCATTTGACATCACCTGGGGCTAAGAGTGTAATCTATCGTATTTATCTAGAGGATACTCTTGAGAGATAAGGTACCTAACAAAGCATGAATATTGGTTAGAAGAACCTAAGAAGGATTTTCCTATCATAGCATGGATACTAGTTAGAAGAACCCAAGAAGGATTTTCCTATCATAAGGATATATTCGTTAAGAAATTGTTCATTAAAATATTTGTTAAGAGCATTCAAAAGAGGATCTTAAGCAAGTTGTTTGACCATAATTATACCCTTTTTATGTCTAGGGAGAATGATGTCTAAAATTAAATTATTGCAGAAGCATGATCCATTTGAATTCTCTACCTTACCAATGAGGTGTCACAGAATATCATATCGGGTGATGAAATTAACCTATCTTCCAACCACGTAATGGTGAAGCATAACATTTTGTATTCATATCTGGTGGAATTCACTTGAGATGGTTGTCACTCACCATCATATCAGGTTCATGAATCTTTGTTATATATGTGTTATTATAAGTTATCATGAGTCACTGACATGGATGTCGAGGAGGACATCAGAGACAATTGGGTACACATAATATGTATGTCATCCCACATCAACACTCTCCTCATTAATGGATCTAGCCCTTTATGATTGTTGGCCTTTATAAGATTCAATGTGTATATACGTATTGAGATTATAATGATGATATTTCACTCTTGTTTATTGCTTTCACAAATGTGTTAATAAATCTATTGATCCAGATGGATGTCGGTGGCCTCCCACCTATTCCAATTGGTTCATTTTGGCAGTTTTCCAGTTTGGTAGTTTTTTCCTTGTTTTTGGGTCCCCGACTTCCGGGGCCGTTTTGAGGCAATAAACAACGTTTTTAGGGATGGCCACAATCATTATATAATAAAGTCAGAGTCTGACGATAACATGTGCAGTCCTCAGATAGACCTTTCAACGGGCTATCGTGCACCTAAAATGGAGATTGTATGCAAACGTTATGACCCCAGGAAGTTGTTGTACTAATTTACCCCAACGGGGCTCGCATGACTTTTGGCGCTTCACCTCCTAGGGTTAGGTTTTTGGATGTCTAGGGTTTTGGCATTCATGTTTATTGTAAAAAGGCCTTCAGAGCTTCATTGTACTCATCTTTCTGCGAATGAGTGCAACTGTCACATCTCTTCTCAGAGATAAGCCGCCACCATTCCAACAAGCTTGTTTTTCGTTGCATTTTATAGTTTCAGCTTATTTCCTTATTGAATAGAAACCAATTTTACTGTATCTTTGTTATTCTGTGTTAAGCATCTTTTAATAATAATCCATATTCATTCTGTTCTTCTCATAAAATCCGGATCAATGGTATCAGAGCGGTCTTCTCCTTGCCGTTCTTAATGCATGCCCCCAATGAGGTCAGGGTACAAAGAATTGGGCCTCGAGCTTGTTTCTCTTGAGGGAAAAAACTCTCGCACGCCCAAGTGACCTCTCATGGTAGGAGAAAATAAAGATGACGGGACATGAAATCCTTTCAAAACGTTGCTCGAGGAATCCCTAACGCAACAAAGGATTGATAATATGTGTCAGACAATTGGCTTAGGTTGATGGATAGTTGGTTGTCATTAATGTCAACCATTGGAGAGTGATATTGTAGATTGATGTAAACCCTTAGTGATTGATGTCAACCCTTGGAGAAAGTCCGGTAGCGAATTCCGGTAGCACAAAGGTTTGGGTAATGGACCCAAGGTTGTTTCATGTATAATGGTATGAGTTTTAATATATTTTAAGGTAAGCATATTCTAGATGGATAGTACATGTCATTCCATTTCTAGTGGTATCTGGAACGTCACATAACTCCTCACGGTTAGAGAGTTATGGCCATGTGAGAGGTAACCCCTTGAGGTAAAGTGAAGTGATGAGTGTAATATAAGTCAAAGTGGATACACAATAAATTATTTAAATAATAAAGTTAATGGATAAATGACTAATTGGACAAGTGGTTAGAAGTTGATTAACCCTAAAATAAGGAAAGTGGGTTAAGATGGTTAAAAGGTAACCCCTTGAGGAAGCTACATGAAAGTATAAATAAGAGGCATGACCCTCTCATTTCATATCACACTTGAGCATATTGAATATATACAGGTGAATGAGGTAACCAAAGGATATGTAAGCCGAATTTCAGAGAGAAGGTGAAGTAAAGAAGGCTGAAATTCAAGGGAGGATAAATTCTTTTGATGATGCTTTCTAAGGTATGTTATTTATAGGTCATCTCACCATTTTCGCAATAAATTTTTTTTCTAGAATGATCCAGACTGTGAAATTAATAGGCCATTGAGGAAACATATCCAAGTATCCGTGGTACGATTTTCAACTTGTGGGTCATTGTATTTTTGGAGTTACACTCCGTGGAAAATAGGGTTTGTGGCTAGTCCCGAAACTAGTCTAAAACATGTGTTTTGGGTAAAAACGTCATAACTTCTTCATAAAAGATCCAAATTAAGTAAGATTTTTTTTTTTGGTTAGAGTACATTCTGTAGTATTCTTTGTAAAATTTTCAGATCCTTACAACAAATATTTCGTGCGGGGCACGCTCTACAATCTCGCTCTCTAGAATAAGCCAAAATTCAACAAAGTATGCCATTTTTGCTATAACTCCTTTTCTGAGAGGTTCCAAGTAGTGAAAGCTAGAGGAATTGCATAAAACACACTGAAGAACATCGTGTACTATTTTCAGATCTTTATTCATTACATGTACATAGTTATGATTATTTCAAGTTAGGGTTATTGACTAATCCAAAACTAGTCATGTAAGACTAAAGAAAAGTTTGATGAAAATGCTAGTCTCTTGTTGTTAAATTTAAGGAGGGTTTGCAGGTATATGATCATATAAACCAGGTCTATTACAGAGTTACAAATCAAATTTGGATGATGAAATTGACGAGGTCTTTTGGTTGATACATGTTGGGTACATGGTTGAGACAAGTAGTTGATGAGTTGGCACACACATGAGGTGTATATTTTATGATGTTGGTACATATTGATGAGTAGTTGATACATGATTGGTACATACTTGGTACATGGTTGGATACACTTGTTACCAATATTTTTGACACATGGTTTATGGATGATGTAGCATACTTGTATTGGTATATTATTAGAAGCACAGATTGATCTTGGTGATGATTATGAGTTGTTGTGTTATGGTTGGTTGATGCACATATTTGAGAGTTGTATTGGTGATTGATATTGGTGAGTATATCTGATTTGGTTGATACCATTGATGAGACAGGTTGTTGTGATAGGTTGTTTGGACAGGTTATTTGTACAAGTTTGGTGCATGGTTGATGCACTTGTTCATGGTACATGTTTTGTATAGGTTTGGTGCATGGTTGATTTACTTGTTGATGGTACAGGTTTTGTACAGGTTCGTGCATGGTTGATGCACTTGTTTATTACAAGTTGAGGTACATGTTGGTGCATGGTTGATGCACTTGTTTATGGAACATGTTGATTACAGGTTGATTGGTACAGGTTTACAACAGTATATCTCACAATGATAGTGTGATAGTGGTTCCATCATTCTACTTATATTTCAGGGCGATTGGAAGGGGAAAGGACAGGTGGTTGTAGCCACCTTCCAATTGTAGCTAGAGAACATAGGAGGTCATAGCCTCCTTCTAGTTGTAGACAAAGAATTGGGGAGTTGGAGCTTCCCTCAGGTTGTAGCCTGAGAAATTAGGGGGTTGGAGCCTCCTTCCAGTTACAGTTGGAAAACAAAGGAAGTTGGTTCTTCCAATGAATGTAATTCTTAAAGACATATAGACATATAAGAAAAAACATTTTGTGGTTTTCTCTCGCTTTGGGTTTCCATGTAAAAACACCGGTGTACTGTGTATGTGTATGATTGTTCATTTGTTCATTGTTTATTTACTCTACAACTATTGAATGATAATGATACATTGATATAACACTTGCATATTGTGGTTAAAAATGATTGAATTTCTCTATTACTGATTCACCTCCCTCTCAATAATCCAACAATTGGTATCAGAGCGGGTTCCTTTAGGAAACAATTTAACCACTAGAAGGAGATCATGGATTATTTTGAGAATGGAGTACCAATGTTTAATGGTCAGAATGGTTTAAAGTATGAGATGTGGAGCATAAGGACGAAAGTATTTTTATAGGCACAGGGACATTATATTTAGATATCAGTTGTTACATGATATGATAGTTCAAAAAGGGAAAATACTGTAGCCAAGAAGGAATTAAAGAAGAATAACAAAATAGCAATGGATTTCATCTGTGAAGGATTACCTAATTCGGTAAGAGAAAAGGTTGGTAAATGTTCATCGGCCAAATAAATTTGGGATAAGTTACATAATGTATATTCTTCACCCATCACAAAATCAGAAAATGCCAAAGAAGATGCAGGTATAGAACAAGAAGAAAGATGCTCATCATGTTAGGCAGATTCAGAAGAGGAAGAGTATGAAGAAGCATAAGTTGATTACAGAGAAAAAATGATCAGTGCAATTGAATATCTAAAGAAAGAAAGAGAAGAAAACAAGTCATCCAAGAAATAATTGATGAAGAAAAAGGAAAGTGTTTAAGGTTCCGAAAAAACTCAACAGGTCATCAAGAATTTAAGAACTTAGCTAGAAGAGGCCAAAAGAATTGAAGAAACTCTAGAATATCAAAAGAAATGTTTAGAAGCCAAAATAACAACACAAAAGGAAGAATCATAAAAGAGAGAAAAGATACCGATGGATCATCTCAAGGAAAGAACCGATGACTTAAACCAACTTGAGGAAGAGTTTGGTCAAGAAGAGAGAAGACTCGAAGAATAAATAATTACATTGAAAATCCAACTTGAAGAAGCAAAGAGAACAAAAGAGGTCACAAAGTCTCAGATAATGAAGAAAGAAGAAGAGATTGAGAAGCTTGAAGAAGAATTTTTCACACTAAGAGTCAAAGTCGTCAAGCTCAACAAGAATGTTGAAGAGACAGAAACATCCACATTAGTTATAGAGAA
Source organism: Picea sitchensis (assembly GCA_010110895.2). Classification (NCBI taxonomy): domain Eukaryota; kingdom Viridiplantae; phylum Streptophyta; class Pinopsida; order Pinales; family Pinaceae; genus Picea; species Picea sitchensis. The sequence continues at coordinate 10,240 of SNQJ01S0127294.1, read as the reverse complement.
TGAAGAGAAGCACTCAAGGTTGCTAGAAAAGAAGAATGAAGAAAATAGAAAGAGTTATAAAGGAGTACTCAAAGGAAGGAATCATGGTCAACCAGAATCTAAGAAAAATATTGAAGATACATATTCAAGAAGACCATTCATGTTCAAGCCACAAAGAAGCTTCAATCATGATCATGATCAGTCAAGGTAGAAATTCATAAGGACTACACCACAAAAAATATCATTCACTCCTAGATATGAAAATTTCTTTTATGGTCATTATTTTTACTGTACTAATTTTGGACATAAGGTTGCAAATTGTAGGGATTATAAAAGAAATGTTCAAGCAAGAAGTGCATATGTGGCCCCACGTAACATTGAATGTTACAAATGTCATAACTATGGACACATAGCTAGTGATTGTAGAAGCATGATCGATACTTCCATGAAAGAGAAGATTGATATCAGATATAAGAAATTATGGATAAGAAAACACGAAGAACAGGTGAACAAAGACCAGGTCCCAGAGATCGCAAGATTGACAATAAAACGATATGAAGAAAATTCTACAGAGAAAAAGAAAGATGTCAGACATAGAAAGTTTTGGAAAATAACTGAAAGAAAAGAAGGACAGGTAGATAAAGAACAGGTTCAAGAGATTGTACTTTCAGGCATTGTAGTGAAAGATGAATCCACAGACAAAAAGAAAGAAGTCAGAGCTCAGAGAGATGATGAATCTACCAATGAAGATGATGATGAATCTATCAATGAAGATGATGATGAATACACATCAGATCAGGAATTGTTCTGAGCCATCCGACTTAGAGACTCCCAAGTAATATGAATATTAGACAGGGGGAGTCTATGCGATAGTTGTGACAGACCAAAGAACCATCATTCGAGCAACTTGCAGAGTTTGAGAAGACAGATTCAGAGTAGTCAGTTAGCAGAAGTACAATTTGATAGATTAATTAAGACTTCATGATAGTATAGTGATAAATGGGTCAACATTATGGAAAATTGCGCAAGTAGAGTCTTGGAAAGTATGGACAAAGATGGATTCGTAAGAACACTTAGCAGGTTTGGACATATATATGACAATGGACGAGAGCATGGGTTCATATATTGGTTCAGAGAGTGGTTCAGAGGCAAAGGAACATTATCATAATGGATGATAATTACACAGGAAATGGATCGAACAATGCTAATGGATTCCAAATTGACAGATATTTTTCGGACACATGTAGTGCATACATCAGTTCACATTCAAAACAAAGTAATTCTTAGAAACAATAATGACAAAACTCCCTACGAACTATGGAAAGGAAGCACAGACAATAACCTCTACATCAAGGTAACTCAAGGTAAAATTTTATTAATTGAAATTTATGTTGATGATATTGTTTTGTAAGTACTAATGACAGGTTAAGCTAGAAATTTGCAAAGGATATGCATGATGAATTTGAAATGTCATTACTTGGAGAAATATCCTTCTTTTTGGGTCTTCAGATATGTCAAAGAAACCAAGGAATTTTTATTTCTCAAACTAAGTATATCAAAGAAATGCTAAAGAGGTTCAGAATAGAAGATTGCAAACTAGTTACTACTCCTATGCAAACCAATTGCAAGTTGAACAAAGATGATGATTCAAAGTCTACAGACCAACGGAAATATAGGTCAATGATTGGTAGATTAGTATATGTGACAACATCCAGACCAGATGTAATGCAAGCAGTTGGACAGGTGGCATGATTTCAAGCATCAACAAAAGAATCACATGTATTAGCAGTGAATACGATTTTAAGATATCTCAAAGGAACATAAGAGTTTGGATTATGGTATCCAAAAGGAAAGGATCTATCACTTATTGCCTACACAGATGCAGATTGGGAAGCTTGTATTGATGACCGACGAAGCACCCGTGGAGCAACGTTCTACTTGGGTGAGTGTTTAGTATCTTGGCTAAGCAAGAAACAATCATCAATATCCTAATCTACAGTCGAGACAGAGTATATTGCAACAACAACATGTTGTACATAGGTTCTATGGATGAAGAAAACTTTGACAGATATACAGGTTGAGTATGATGAGCCCATTCCAATCTATCGTGATGATACAAGCACCATCAATATCTCAAAGAACCCAGTGATGCACTCCAAGATGAAGCACATTCCAATCAAGTATCACTTTCTACGTGAACAAGTTGCAGAGAAGAACATCGGAGTTGAATATGTGGGAAAAAAAGAACAAGTGGCATACATATTTACAAAACTGCTTCCACGGGAATCCCTTAAGTATCTTCGCTAGAGACTAGGAGTAATTTCTACTCCAAAATGAATGCTTATCTTATATGTATTAGATGTACACAAGGAAGCACCATAAATAGGACAAAGGGGGAGAGATTTATTAGATGCAAAGGTAAATGCTTGGAGAGAGAGCATAGAGGCATGTTTCGAAGGGGAGCGATTGTCACAAGGGAAGAATGAGTGATATGACTTCAGAGTGATACCCTTTGTCAAAGGGGGAGATATTATTCATATGAAGGGAGAGAGAGTAATCAAAGGCTTATAAACACAAAGAAAAATCAAAGGCATGTAGACAGGGGGAGAAACCCCAAGGAGAGTTCATTCA
>SNQJ01S0127290.1:6434-16671 GCA_010110895.2 Picea sitchensis | reverse complement strand
TGGCTAAGGAGTTTACCAAATTCCTTTCTCCTATGGCAAACCATACATTGGAAAAACTAGAATATCTTTCAAAGCCCATCTCAAGGAACATGTAGCTGACACATTCCACAACCGCATCTCCAACTCATTTGTTGATGAACACTGCCAAAATTCTAAACAATTGCCTCAAAACACTATCAATCCTCTCGTATCATTCGAGAAGCACTATAAATTGAAAAACATCCTAATAATTTTAATCATAAAGATGGCTACGAACTTGGACAATCTTGGAAGCCTACTATCCATAGTCTTGGTCAATAAGCCTTCTCCCTCTCTTGGATTCTTATTTTAGCTTTTAGTTTTTCTTTCTATATGGATTTTATCCCTTGCCCCAATGGTATTTCTCCTTTCCTTTTAATCCCCACCCACACCAACCCCCCCCACCATTTTTCTAGCTTGACCATTTCCTATTGTAGAAAATTTTAATTTTTTAAAAATTGAAATGAATTTGATTTCTTCCTTTATACCTCCATATATCTATATATCTATATATATAATTCATTTTTCACGTTGGCAATAAATGGCTATTATTATTTCACTATGGTTTCATGATTATTTTAATCATATTTCACAACGAATTCATGATTATTTTCTAATATTTCACGATTTCTATCCAATAATTTTCACCCTATGAATATTAACCCCAACACTCTTTTCTATCATTATTTTAGATTTATTTGTCCCTAATGATGGGTGGAATGTCCACTCGAAACATTGGACATTTCAAAATCTTACACACAGTGTATCTCTAGAAAGTTCAAGCATCATTAGTATAATGATTCAAAATATTTGACTACAAGAGGATCATAAGAGGAGGAATATACTCATGTCACTGTGACAAACTCTCTAAACCTTGTATAAAAGGAAGCAACGTTCAAAAATGTACNTATCTCTAGAAAGTTCAAGCATCATTAGTATAATGATTCAAAATATTTGACTACAAGAGGATCATAAGAGGAGGAATATACTCATGTCACTGTGACAAACTCTCTAAACCTTGTATAAAAGGAAGCAACGTTCAAAAATGTACAAGCTACAATTATATAACAAGGAAATGTAATGTTAGGTCTCCTTGTGGTTCCAATTGTTAGTGCCATGTGCTAACGTATCAAAGTGACACCTCTTGTCAATGCCATGTGGTGACATATCAAAATGACACCTCTTGGTACAAAGTTATGTTTCATAGTGTAGTGGCACTCAGTTGGGGTTGTTGGGAACAAGTTGCATATGCATGAACTTGGTACAAAGTTTCTGTAAAATTGTTATTTTGCATTTAGATTGTGATTTGTGTCTTTACATGGATAACAACATGTAATTATAAAAATATACATATAGATATTTATGTCAAAAATGTTATATACCTCAGGGGAGCAGGTGCAGGGTGGGAGGATTTTCAATCCAGAAGGAAATGAGATTGACTCATATCCCTAGGGGCTCGGGGAAGTCTCCAACAACATGAAAAAGGCATACTATATCAAAATGACACCCCTTGGTACAAAGTTATGTTTCATAGTGTAGTGGTACTCAGTTGGGGTTGTTGGGAACAAGTTGCATATGCATGAACTTGGTACAAAGTTTATGCAAAATTGTTATTTTGCATTTAGATTGTGATCTGCGTCTTTACATGGATAACACCATGTCATTATAAAAATATACATATATATATATATATATATATATATATATATATATATATATATATTTATGTCAAAAATGTTATATACCTCAGGGGAGCAGGTGTAGGGTGGGAGGCTTTTCAATCCAGAAGGAAATGAGATTGAATCATATGCCTAGGGGCTCGAGGAAGTCTCCAACAACATGAAAAAGACATACTATATCAAAATGACACATCTTGGTACAAAGTTATGTTTCATAGTGTAGTGGTACTCAGTTGGGGTTGTTGGGAACAAGTTGCATATGCATGAACTTGGTACAAAGTTTATGCAAAATTGTTATTTTGCATTTAGATTGTGATCTGCGTATTTACATGGATAACAACATGTCATTATAAAAATATACATATAGATATTTATGTCAAAAATGTTATATAACTCAAGGGAGTAGGTGCAGGGTGGGGGGATTTTCAATCCAGAAGGAAATGATATTGAATCATATGCCTAGGGGCTCGAGGAAGTCTCCAACAACATGAAAAAGGCATACTTTCTTTGGAAAGGGTTAGACATAGCCAAAGGAGAGGGACTCAAATCCATCATCGTTTTATGGGATTCAATGTTAGTGATAAAATATGCGAGGAGAAGAGATGATTCATCAAAACAAGACTTTGAGTACTATCATTGTGAGATTTTGCAAATCCCTTAGATATTTTGACAAGGTAAACTTCTTCCACATCAGAAGGAAGCTTAATGGGATAGTTGATCATTGGGCCAAAGTAGTTTCCTACCTCATCCCGGGCTCATGTTGCAAAAATAGAGAGATCGGATTCTCCCCCATACCGTCTGAAGGGAGCTTAATGGGATAGTTGATCATTGGGCCAAAGTAGTTTCCTACCTCAGCCCGAGCTCATGTTGAAAAAAAAAAGAGATCGGATTCTCTCCCATACCATCTGAAGGGAGCTTAATGGGATAGTTGATCATTGGGCCAAAGTAGTTTCCTACCTCAACCCGGGATCATGTTGCAAAAACAGAGAGATCAAATTCTCCCCCATACCATAATGGTTGTCATTTTAGTGCAATTAATGGCCATGAGGAGTGGGATGGTGAAAGTCAAGGATGGCAGGAGCAGTATGCAACCCACACATATGGCAAGTCTCAGTTTCTACAAAGGAATTAAGTTTGACGGAATGACTCTAAGCATTGCATGTGGGCATTGACACCATTGTTGGTTGGTCTTCAAGAAAGTAGGCATCGACACCATTGTTCTGGGGATTTTCTGTCTTTGGGGCTCTAAGCATTTTTTGTGTGAAGACAAGATGGTTTGTGGAGATTGGAGGGAAGTGAAGAACGTACTGAGGCTGCATGAGGAGCTCATACATGCTAATACTAATGCCACTTAACAAACCTACATTAGGATGATAAAAAATGAACACAACAACTCTACTAGTATTGCACATATCATTCAATTACTTCAGCAACTGAACATAAGATTGAAGCTCTAGAGACAAAGTGCCATCTCCTTCGAGCTTGTGTCTTTCCATAGAGAATGGACTCCATTTCATATGCTTCCAACAAGAGTCTTGGAATTCCCAACAAGATGGTGCTTAGGAAGAGGACATTGTCAGGCAGATGCACAAACCCATGGATGTGGAAGACAATGACTTTCCCATCTCATCAAAGGAGACATAAATTCAAGACAATGCCCTTCCATGACTGATAGATGTTTTTCATGGTCTTTTTTTGTTGAGTCCATTTGTCAAGGTTGTAACTTGCAAAAATTTATAGAACTTTTGTGTAAGAAAGACTATAAATCTCTATATAATTGGCTTAGAAATATGTTCTGAAATAGAGCAAGACGCTAAATCTTTGTACTTTTTATTGTTTTCTTTCACATTTTTGAATGAATATAAATTATGTGTAGGTTTTTAAAAAAAAACAATGTTTTACTCATTGTGCATTTAACCTACACAATATCAACAACCACAGATGAGATTGCCTAGTAAATGTTTTGTTATAATGTTTTAATCATAGACTTGTTTACTCTCCTTTCATGCATGACAAAGCATGGGCATAGAGTATGTACTCATTCATTGCACAAAGATAACATAGGAACCTATCCTCTGGTACCCAACACTGTCTTTTGTGGATTCATATTATAGTGAAATATATTTGCTTTTATATTGATTAAAATTATTATTTAACAAATTGTATCAATCTTGAAGAGAGAGTTAAGAGCATGAGAATTTAATTCTATGTAAATGTGTGTTTTCTAATAAATTTAAGAGAAATTGTTGAATTTATAAATTTGAGTGGTTAATTTTGAATATTTAAAAAAAAATTAGACATGCTTAATCTATTTGTGTACAATTAAAACAATAAAAAATTATAATTTCATACAAATTTATGTTATCCCATTCCAACCAAAAAAAACAAACAAAACCTAAAAAAAAAGTTAGACTAACACATATTTTATTTATCATCCAATATTTTAAGCAAAAGTTTGACCATATAAAACGAACCTAGGTAAAACGAAAATATTGGATAAAGCTGATTCAACCTCCGACGCCCGTGACAGTTCGTCAATATTAGAACGATTCGTCTTCTAACCAATGCTTGCCCAATCAGGTGAGCAAAACCTCTGAATATATTCAAATATATTGAGCGCAGTTGAGATGCCAACCATCTCTGAATATATTCAAATATATTGAGCGCAGTTGAGATGCCAACCATTTCTCTCCAAACATTTTCATAATTTGCCAAATGTCAGTTCTACCTCACCTGCCACGGTTACATCGGAAATCTACAGATGTTTCGGCGATTTTCCCAGCATACAACAATCTAAAGATGCTAAAATTGCATAATTTTATTGTTCAATTTTTTTTTTATTTTTTTTTTAAATCCTTCTTCTTCTTCTGATCATCTGGATCGATTCCCAAAACTCCATTTTACTTTAAAACCTCAGGGTTTTGGTTTATACGAGTGAACTCCAAAATTTCTGCCGAAAATGTGGTGGGGAAATAGTAATGTTTGCAGGATTTTCGGCAGCAACAATGTCATTGAAATCACCGCGTCTAATTTGATCCATACTTGTTTTTCTACTCTCGTTAGTTGCTTATTTTGCCGCCATCACAAATACAGATATTCACAAGTATACCTTCGTTGTAAGTTTCCTTACTAAGTACTATTTTTAAGTTTGTTTTTTTGTTTATGGAAACCAATGTTTTTGCTTAACAAAGTGTTCATGTTAATGGATTATTATTATGTATTTTCTTCTTTTTTGTTATTGGAACAAAGATTTTTTCAGCTGAGCCATTTAATTGGTAAAGTTTATAGATGTATACATATTTTATTTTCTTGGAATATGAATATGTAATTTTTACAAGTTTTTTATGTAGAAGTATAGGGGTATAGGTATGTACACTTATGTAGAAGTCTCTTATCCCTCAAACAAGAAGTTTCATATACCAACTTAATGTTTATTTTAATAGTAACCTTAAAATTAAAATTAGATTATTATTATTATTTTTGAAAAATCTTTCTTTTAATAATTTTCTTTAATCTATATAAAATAAAAACTCCATATTTAAAAGAGAAAATAAAATATCATTTCCAAGATTATTTTTTAAATTATTTATAAATATACTCACAAAATAAATATAGACAAAGTAACCCGATTTAATTGAAAAAAGGGGCACTATGAGACAAGGGGAAGAGACACTATCCCTAAATTGATCATAGGGATAAGTAGTCCCAATGTACATAGTAAAACTTTTTTTCCTATAATGGTCATTTTAAAAAGGTGTAGAAATTTAATTTTAATTTTTTAAATAATAATATTCATAATATTTTAATTTTATCATTTTTAAAATTTAAAAAAATTATGATTAATTTCAATTTTTTTTTTAATAATCAGACAAAAAAAATTTCATTTTACTAAAATATATATCAAAATTTTTCCCATTTCTATTAGTGCATAATTTGTGTTAAACTAAAACTTATTGTCCAAAATTAAATAAACATATACAATTGGAATTAGGGTTTATACCTCTTTTAATTACAAATATATTTAAATATTAAATTAAAATTTTAAAAATATTAATCAAGAAGCAAAACAACACTTAAATTAAATTATTCAACAATTCTCAAATTTTAAAAGTAATGTTTCTTTCTCATCCCTCCCAAATTTGAGGCTTCTTCATCCCTCTTATATATGTTTTTGTGTCCAACTTATTAAGCTATATATTTAGTTGATAATCTCATAATTTAAATGAAATTTAAAAACCTATATGATATTCCAATGAAATTTCCTATGATATTCCAATGAAATTTCCTAAAAGTTGTCATTTAAATCTTAATAAAAATATTTAAAGCTATATTCATTGTATCCTTTTAATTACAATGTTCTATGTGAAAATTAATATAATCATGAAATATTATTATTTCATTTATTCTTAATAATAATAAAACAACTTAATTATACACATCATCATAATATTTCATTTAATCTTAATAATAATAAAACAACTTAATTATATACATCATCATATTGTTTTTAATCTTTTTCAAACATTTGTTAATTGAACTATTTCACTTAATACTAATTAAACCACTTCTTTATTTATTATAAAAAATATTATTTATTTAACATTTTCAACTTTCTTCTTCTACTTGATTACCTGCACCTCTTTATACCCATTTAAACTTTAAGACGTAACAATACATAATGATTTATAAAAAATAGTATGTATTTAACATTCTTAACTTTCATCTTCACTTGATTGTCTCATAATGATTTATAAAAAATATTATGTATTTAACATTCTTAACTTTCCTCTTCACTTGATTGTCTCCCACACCTCTTGATAGCCATTTAAACATTTAAACTTTAAGATGTAACAATACATAATGATTATTTTGAGATTTATCATCATTATACATATCATATTCTTATTATGAATAGAATTGGTTCATTTTGATTTGTATGTGTAATGGCCATTTGTTGGAGTAAAGGGGACATACAAGTTTTTTCATATAAAAAGTTAATTTTTTTTTCATAAAATTGTTTAATTTGGTTTAGCTATTTTTTTTTGTTTATTGGGTTTAATGGTTAAGAACATGTATTTATTCCTTGGAGGTCATAATTTTAAATCCAAAGGGGGTAGGGTATATATACCTCCATAGTTTAAACGAGTATAAATCCATCTTAGCCCCAATCTATTAAGCTCTGAGAGGGATCTACTAAGCACCTCCAAATATTTGATCCATCTTGGGGCTTCATAGATCCGGGGTTAAGATGGATCTATGGTTATTTAAAATAATGAACTAAATCATTTGAAATAGTTTTAATATAATTTTCTAATATATGTTAGAATTTAAAAACTTCATAAATATATTTCAAAAATTTTATTTTACTATTTCATGTTTAAAAATTTAACCAATGTCAATGCTTCCATTTCCTAGTTATGAATTTATTCATGTGAAGGATATTATTGAGTTAAAATAGTGGCCACTTATTTTTAAGGTTTTTTCATATTTTTTGTGTTGAGAGGTATTTTTTACATTTCAAGATGAAAGAGATGTGTAATTTCTTTTGTGCTCAACATGGAATTGTCACCTCACATTTAAGAAGAATATTGATAACAAAAAACTATTTCAATGTCGGTCATAAATAAAATCTCTCTCTCTCTCTCTCTCTCTCTCTCTATATATATATATATATATATATATATGGGTGAGTGCACGAAGTTGGTGGATGAAAAAGTGGCAAGTGAGTGAGTAGGAATGCACACTCGCAGGAACGCGTGCGTATTCTTAGGAATGTGTGCGCATTCCTAATCCTATAGGTTTGACAAGGCCCGAACCTCCAACAATATTGCCACATAGGTTCATCGACAAGAACGCGTGGGTGCATTTTGTGCTCATTTTCACACCGCGCATCACAAATTTCATACATTGACCAAGAAAAGAGGCCAAGTAAAAAAGGTGCAAGCCCCAAGATCTTGCCACCGTGTCCACCACAAGAAAGGTATGGTTGTTTTTTTGTCATTTCCTTTCTTTGCTTTGCAACAATACAAAAACATTAGTCACAAGTTATGGATGTAAATCCCAATGGAATTGAAAACTTATTTGCAAGGTTCACTACACATAATTAATACTTGAATGTAAATATCTCAACAATTCACCACTCTTGTATAGGTTATTTTCAAGTTCATTGTAAAGATAACGCATAGTTTTTCTTTGTTTTACACAAAATTATGTTAGTGATTTTGTTGGGATAAAATGACATTGTTGTTTGTAATACCTTAGTCATAAGTATGCTTATTAAATTGCAACATATATTATAAAATGGAACCTGGAGACAATGTAAACCGCCCACTAGTAGACAAAGGAGAGCAAAACCTCAACCCACTACAACCACCCAATCTAAACACTGAAATTGATGAGGGGTTGGATACATTAAGAAAACTTATAGATCAGTTAAGGGGAACTAGAGAACTAAGCAGAGTGTCCTTGGCTACTTCTTTAGATTTCATTGTGAGGTCCATTGCAAGTGCCCAAGGGGAATTGACTTTTATTTCTGAGTGTAGGGAAAGAATGTTTGAGTACTACAACACTGAATTGGATAGAAACCAAGTCAAATACTTGGGTATTTCAAAAAAATAACTATTGTCTATTTTTAGGGATCCTCGAAATGGACAAGAACTACCTATGAAAAAAAAAACATTTGTATTGACTGGTGTATCCATCCAAAAATTAGTCAAAACTATATGGATAGGTGGTATATGGTATTTGATAAACCTCCCTACAATAACAGGGAGGCGCCCTTATATTTTTTGAGAAAATTATGCCTTGAATTTATTTTGTGTTTGCATGTCAACTACTTTAACATGGGTGAGCTCCAAGGGGTGGGTCGAGGGTCTGCATAGAACCAAGATCATTTCAGTCATGATCCCATGCTATGCCCTCATCCCCCAAGGCGAAGGCCTGACCCCCCTGCCCAACATACTCCTATTGCAATGAGTTTACATGAGGTACATCGAGTTATTTCAACATTGACCTGGAGCCTAGTGCAACATGGCGACCTTGTTGCACTATATCGCCAGGAGGTGTCTGTCGATGACATTGATAGAGGGGTCAAAGATTCACCCCACACAACAAATTTTAGTGAGGAGAGGGAACATGGACATAAAAATCATCCATGTGAAGTTCACAGATGCTCGAGCTATGGAAAGACCTGCTATGGGACTATGGAGGCTAGTGGGTAGCATAGCTTAATGGAGGTTAGTATCTTAACCATCACTATGTTCTTCATCATTATATTATATTTATTTTGTATTTTGTGTATTTATATCGATATTTTATTGTATTTTGTTTTGCAATTGTGACGTTCATGTAGAAGGCCCTCTATGCCCATGGATGCATCAATGTCTATATCCACCATTGATGCAGTAGTAGAGGTAGCCTTCTCATTGGGTGTACCCCATAAACAGGTATGTATCACATTTGATAAATTCACCATAGTCATTTCTTTATTTTATGGCATCCTCAAATTTTTAATGCTCTTGTGTTTCTACAAGATGTGGGACTAGGCGATGTTGGGAAATGTCCATATGGGATGAAACATTCACCTACATCATAGGGATCATGTGTAGAGTTAAATATCATTTAAATCTTAAATTTGTTTTGTTTATGTTTTTGAATTTTACTATTTGGTACTAATAGTTCAATATTATTAATATGTATGTAGGTTGCAGACATACGCGCTAGTTATAGTACTACTACACTCCCTTGGCACCTGGGCTCTACTTATGGGTTATATTAATCCATTCCAAGGGAGTTTTCATCACTTGTATAGATTGTGGGGTTCCATCGCTTCCTACCCTTAGAATTTGTTTTATTCCATGCATCATTTTTCTTCCATCACATCCATCCATGGTAGATGCACCCATATGATGCACTCGTATGCCACCCACCCTCACCACCATTTCCATCGGCCCCATCCATCGAGGCTGCCAGAGTAGAAGTTGCCTCAAAGTAGGTTGTACATCCAAGCGCTCCACCTGCCAGTGAATCCCCATCGAGGCCCGAGATATTCATGGGTGAGATAATGTGTTGATGATAATTTTTTATGTATCATGACTTTGATTTTACACATATTTTTAAATTTTTTTTTTATTTGATCCTTGTAACTTACACATGGTGGAATTGCTGAGAGATTAGGGTCATGGAGGAGGGTAACACCCTCACGATTGTTAGTATCATATGAGATGAGTTGTATTAGGTTAAATTACAAAGTATCATTTTGTATGTCTTTTAATTCATTGAGGAAAAAAGATTATAACAATGTATTTTTTTCTTTATGTAGTCTCTGGAGCGACGAAGCAAGCTCAGGCCCATAACCACTCAAGGTGCTTCCTCAAGCAAGAGAATAAAGATATATTTTCAAGATGCTCCTAAGGGTGGTGAGGGTAGTAGTGTTCAATGATTGACCAATTACTTCCATTTTGTATATAGGCCACCATATGGCTAAATTTCATGTTAGGGCACTTGTTGTCGTTTTGTATATTGGGCATGAGGTGTCATTT
>SNQJ01S0127288.1:20583-41481 GCA_010110895.2 Picea sitchensis | reverse complement strand
AACAATTTCATTCTGTAAGTATTGTTGATCAATAAGAAATAATGTATACACAATTGTCACGATGTCCTCCTTTCAGACATCGCTGAAATTGATTCTTGCTTTCAACACTATTGTAGGATAGTTGATTTTCTCTTCGTCCCTTCTTCTGCTATCCCTTTCTTTCCTCTATCTTGAGATATAAAAAGCAAATCAGAAACATTCTCCTCTAAAATTTAAGAATTATTATATGAGACATATTGTTCGAATGTTATGCATATAGGACCAATGCCCCTCATACGTACCAGTTTCCATAAGTTATTCCCAAAGTCCCGTCTTATTATTTCCATTAAACTATCCTTTTCCTCCTGTTGCATAACTATTATTTTTCAACATTTTTACTATCATCTAGTTCTACCAGTATGTGAAACTAGACATTCTAAGTTCTGGATATGTTAGAAAGAAATTTCGCTATGGATTTGCTAGTTTGTTGATGCCCCAAAGTGCAATGTAGTACCCTTTCCTACAAATGGGTTGCGATGCCTTATTATTTATATACATATACCAAATAATAGCTCGATAGTTGGGACCCCCTTGTTTGAATCATGGTGAAGAGAAAAAATTGCATAGATGATGGTTATTATATCTCCTTGCTATTGATATTTCATGGAAAATTTATTTTGGTTTTAAACCATGTCTCGTGGTATAATCCTGGAGGGTTTGTTTTGGGAACAGTCGGTTTTTTATTTCTCTTTGTGGTTAGTATTGCCTCCTGTTCCATTCACAAGAGAGATATGACCCTGTTGAGATGCCATTCAACAGTTTTAATGAATGTAGAATTGGGTTTTTACCTCACGACCACCTTGGAAGCGACTGTGTTAAATCTTGTTGGAGATTTTGGTTTCATCTTACAAACCCCATTTGCTGAGTTGTCTCACTCACCTAACTGTTCAAACACTGTTCTCCCTTATTGTGACTGATGTAAATTGCACTTGGGTTTCGAAATGTTTATATGTCTACTTGAACATAGAGAGATTTGTTTCTTCGTTCATTGGTTGACTACTTGCGGGAGTTTTGGTCATTTTTTGTGATTAAAAGAAAAGAATACCGTGGTTTAGAACCCAACATGTCACATAGAAATTGTGGAAGTAGACCCCAACCTCGTATGTTGAATAATTTTTGGCCTATATTGCACTCCATTTCTCACTGGGTGTAGTCTGTTTTAATTAACGAAATAACTCGGTTGATGCTCCATCATATGAAAAGAACTTCGCAAAGAAAAGAAATAGATTATATAATGGGGAAAAAAATCGTTATAGTTGTTTTCTCTAGGTGATGTTTGTATTCATTTGATTTTTGGGAAAAAGGGAGAGCAACCAGCTAATAAAATAAAGGGTGTCAAACCCAGTCTATTGTACATAAATTTGATTTGGTTGATGTAAATGTTAAAAGTTCAATGACATGCTATTTTTCTCGGCCTTCTTATGTCTCCTCTAAGTGCTCTATATATGATCGTGGATAGTTGGAATTATGAATAATCTGGATATGAGTGGTTTTTATTTTCAATCAAACATAAAATAAGAAAAGATATAAATTAACTGGCTGAGTTTAACAGTTGGAGCTCTGCTTTGGGTTTGATATGGAAGTTACTGTGTCTTCAATTTTTATATTGCCTACAATTTAAAATGTTTTTGTCAATTAAGGTTATGTAATTTCTAAAGATTAAATGTTATTTTATTTAATGGAACAATATCCATTTCATTTCCCGTTCATTATATCATTTTTCACTCCTTACAAGCCCACCATATTCCCAGATTCATTTTAATTCCCTGTTTTGTTATTGTAAATGACATTTCAAAAGAAACAATAAAAAAGAAATGAGAGTGACTGGTGTTTAAATTGGAAATGGAAGTATTGTTTTGATGTTTCTTGAACAATATCCACTAGTGGTCCCTTCCTTGCTACCACTTTTTCATTTATTACCAAACCCTCATCTTCCCACTAACCCTCTCATTCCCTATTCAATAACAATTAATTATTTATTTGAGTATTATGATGAATGGATTTATTGTTTTCACTTTTGATGAGAATGATAGAGTCAACCTTTCATTTTATTTAGATAGGGTCGATGCATGAATTGTCGAGAGTTTCCATAACCAATTAAAACATTGTTTCAGGATGATATTTTTTAGCAGAGGCAGTAATGGAAGAGGTAACATAGGTAGGGGAAATTGGCAGAGGGGTCTCAAAAGACCTCGGTTCTCCATACATTTTGATGTTTATCCCCATGAATTGAACCATATTTTCCAAGATGGTTTCTTCAACCTAGTAGGACAAGGGATCCTCCAACCCCAACCTAAAATACCTCCCTTCCAAGCACATCAGAAATTTTCCAGCATGCTAGTCCCTGCTCATGTATCAATGCGACCAGAACCTCCTGCCAATGATGGTTGGAAAGATTTTTTCCACCAGCCTATTGTTCATCATCACGGTTGGCCTACTGCTTATTTTCCATTACCCCCTCCACCATCAAAGAATTAAATTGCCCAAGTTGATACTGTTATCTCACCCGTGCAATCATCACATGCTAGTAAAATATTAAAAATACATATCCCCTAGCCTGTGCAAGACAAGGGAAAAGGAATATCTACTCCCTCTGACTCATCCAAGGAATCTGCCAAATTAATATCCTCTCGCCTTCATATTAAGGAAGAATTTTCTCATGTTATTAGTGCAGTTCAGCCTCAAGGATCTAACCAATCAAAGGCTGTCACTGAAAAATAAAAAAGGGGACAACAGTGAGAAGAGGCCTAATGCCTATCATAGAAAATATGGATTTTGATGATGATTAATGTTGTTTTATATGTTGAAGAAAATATTTTTACTTTGATAAAGTTTTGGACAACAAGCATATTTTTAGACATTCTTTTTGGGACAACATGGATATAATAATTTTTGGATATGATCATATTATATTGGGTCGATATTTAAAATGTTTGGTCATAATTTTGAAAATGGGAGTTACAAGGAGGATATATTTGAAATCTAATGATTGATTTTTATATTTCATGTCTTGATGATTATAAAATAAAATAATTAGGAGTCACAAGGGGTCCCACCTATTTGTTATTATTTAAGACCCTTATTTATACATTATTATTATTTGTTTGTCTCAAACTAATTAGTTAAGTTATTTTACTTAACTAAAGAAAGGTAGTTGAACTACCCTAACTTATTGAGGACTAATAAAATCTCAATGAGATGAAGAGACAAAGAGGAGATATTATAAGGAGAAGTACAACCATAAGGTTTTCTCTATACTAGTGAGATACTTTTAACTTTCATTCATTCTGAGTTTACTAGAAAGCTTAATCCTCTTGATGACAACAAGGTCTTATTGAAGGCATCAGGATTCAACAACTTGTTTTGAAGGTGTATGCTTTATCTTTGGAAGTATGTGTATTTTTGTTTGCGCATGAATTGATTTTCATGACTGATAAAAATATCTTGCAGATTCAAGTGACAACATTTTGTAGAAAGATGATCCATATATTCGGCTTTGGTTTTCTTCTTTATTGTCAAAGTCTTTTTGTATGGTGCCCATCGAAGGCTTCTAAATTTTATTTTGGTCCCTACCCTCACAGGGGTTTGTAGAGAGAACTCAGTTTTGTATATCAGAATGAAATAAATGAAAAACAAGATCACCGTTTCAGTCTCACAAATGTGTTTTGATGATCCAGTTCATTCTTTTGCTTTGATCTCCATGTATAAATTTGTATAATTTATATACACATTCATGAAACTTTGTTTAAGTTTACTTATTTTTCATTTTTATAGATAACACATAAAATTCAACCTTGATCATTTGTGCTTAATACTTGTGGAGTAAGTGATTGTCTTTAAGGCTATAAACCCCAGGTGACATTCACAACTATCTTGTCTTAGCCAAGAAAGATACGAAAATTCTTGAGTAAGGTTTTCTATACCTTTTCCTCAACATGGTGCAAAACTATTATCTTTTTTTATTCTTATGAAATCCTTTTTGACATCATTTGTCCAAGAGAAAGAGTGATCCTTATTTAGCATATTCTGAATTGGATTAACTATGACAAAAAAAAAAGGAAAAAACCTCCAGACACAATTTATAATGGCCATAAAAGCTTGAATTTATTTCTTTGATGTAGGGGTAGGAAGATTTAGGATCACACAAACCCTCTTAGGATCTATGTTAATTCATGAATCAGAAATAATATGACTGAGGAATTTACCTTGGGTGACACTGAAAATAGACTTCGAAGGATTCAAATAAATGCCAAAATTTCTACATCGCATGAAGAATTTTTGTAGATGATAAAAATGATCTGATCGAGTTTTGGAATAAACTGTTAAATCATCAAGATAAACTTGAATTATCTTACTGATTATATTGTTGAAATATAACTGCATAGCTCTCTGAAAAGTGGCACTTGCATTAGACAAGCCAAATGAAATTCGTTCGTAAGCAAAGGTACCCCAATAGGTCGTAAATGTGGCTTTATATTTATCGACCCTCTTGACCTTAATTTGATTATAATATGAAAACCGTCAAGTAAGGACAACATTTCAGATCTTGCAACTTGATGTAAGATCATTTCCATATTAGGAAGTGGAATGTTTTCTTTTACACTTTCTCTATTTAAAGAAAAAAAATCAACACAAATCCTAATCTGGCATGTTTTCTTCCGAACGAGAACAAGATTCAATACCCATTTAGAATACTTAACGGGAAAGATTATATGAGAATTTAGAAGTTTTTCCACTTCTTTTCGGATTGTGGATTTGAGTACATGATTCATAGGTATATGTCTCTACCTAACTATATTTTCCCCTTCCTTAATGGGAATGGAATGTTGTATAATATTAGTATCAAAACCTCAAAGATCCTCATAAGATAAGGAAACAACATCATGAAATTATTGGAACAAGTCCATGAACTTCTTCTTTTATTCATCAGAACATTGACCACCTATTTTAATAATATTGGGGATTCATGGTTTGCAATGATCATGGGGATGATATCCCTGATCGAGGAGGATCTCGGTGACCACCCACCTTGTCCATCTGGCTCAAAACAAGTTTTTTGGCAACTTTCTATTTTTAGCAGTTTTTAAGTTTCTGAACTTATAGGGCCATTTTGAGGGCCTAAACGATGTTTTTTCATGATCAAACACCTCAATAATTGTCAAAGTCTCTGATTGAGCCCCATAAATGAAGCTCCTTGTCAATACCTTTCCAAAAATCTACCGTGCTCCATAAATGGAGATCGTATGCAAAAGTTACGACCCCAGGAAATTGATGTACTAACTTACCCCAACGGGGCCCACATGAATTTTGGCGCTTCATCTCCTAGGGTTAGGTTTTTGTATGTATAGGGTTTTGGCCTTCATTTTTATTGTAAAAATTCCTTCAAAGCCTCATTCTACTCATCTTCTTGCGAATGAGTGTAGCCATCACATCTCTTCTTAGAGATAAGTTTCCACCATTCTAGCAAGCTTGTTTTTAGTATGCACTTTACAGTTTTCAACATATTTCTTATTTAATATAAACCAAGTTTTATTGTATCTCTGTCATTGTTCACTATGTCTCTGTGTTAATATTATAAATCTTTGGTTTCATTTCATTCAATAAATCTGGATCAATGGTATCATAGTGGTCTTCTCCTTGTCATTTTGTTTAATGCATGTCCTTGACATGGTTAGGGTATAGAGAGTTGGGTCTTGAGCTTGTTTCTCTTGAGGAAAATTACTCTTGCACTCCCAAGAAGCCATCCATGTTGGGTGAAAATAAATACAATCGGACATGATATGCTTTAAAAGGGTTGCTTGAGGAATCCCTTGAGCGATAGAGGAATGAGATGATGGACAACTTTGAAAAAATCCTTCGATGACTATCGACAATAGATGCATCCACCTCAAGCAGAGGAGCCATCCCCTTCAAGGTATATATCAATTTTGATATTCCTATATTTGAAGTTCAAATAGATGCCAATGTTCTAGATAAATGGTTAAACCTTCTAGAAAGGTATTTTTCTATCCACAACTTTTTCGATGGAGAAAATATTACATTTATGCTCCTCAAGGACGTCCCCCTTGTCAAATATTGGTGGGAGACTTTCTATGAGAAAAATTAAATAGAGGGATCCAAATTATTTATAGTTACACCCACTTGCTGTTCCTCTGGGGATGTTATTGAGGAACAATAATACCCTATTGGAAGTTATGATGACTTGTATACAAGATGGACCACATTGCACAGGAAATAGATCAAACAATGCCAGAGTTCACTAATGTCTTTCATACCTTGCGTACCAAGATAAGTATCAAATATTATGAGCGACATCTGGTGCTCAAGTACGACGATAGTTTTCATAGATACATCTAGACATAAGTGGATTTTTTGAACATCTCATCCTTGGGAAGGACCTATCGATATGCTATCAAAATTGAGTGGAAGATGAAAGAAAAGACACAACATTTTGGGTCTAAGAACCCCTCACAATAGAAGCAGGGAAAGGGCGGCCCCAACCTACAGAACAAAGGATATAGGAAAGATGGAAATATCAGGATAACCATTCCAAGACGCAAGAAAATAAGGACAATGGGAAGATGAATAAAGATACCAGGAAGTGGTGCGACTTCCATAAGATCCCCTGGCATAACACTTTTGATTGCTTCTCAAAGAAGTGATTGGTGGTTGAGGTAAAAGC
Organism: Picea sitchensis; assembly: GCA_010110895.2. Classification (NCBI taxonomy): domain Eukaryota; kingdom Viridiplantae; phylum Streptophyta; class Pinopsida; order Pinales; family Pinaceae; genus Picea; species Picea sitchensis. The sequence goes on along the minus strand of SNQJ01S0127288.1, from coordinate 34,760 downwards.
CTCTGAATTAGATACAAGTTTTGACTCTGAGTTAGAACCAAAAAAGGGGAGATGGATCATTGACATGAAACCTAATGCCACCACTGCTACCAAAAATATCCATCCCGATGAACCTGATGACCCAGAGGAAGGCGAGGGCCTCTTTCATTCACATATGTGGGTAAAAGGAACTCTGATGCACTTCATCGTTGATAACAGTAGCCAAAAGAACCTCATCTCATCAACATTTTTCAAGTGGATATCCCTTCCAACAATGTTTCACCCATATCCCTACACCATCGGATGGTTCCATCAAGGAAATGTTCTTTGTGTCATCCAATAGTGCGTCCTATCATATGACATCAATCCATTCAAAGATGAGGTATTGTGTGATGTTTCTCCCCTTTAATTTTGTGATGTTCTTTTGGGCCAACCTTATTTATGGAAACATCATGTTGTATATGAGTCTAGGCCTTGCAGTGTTATTATTACTTTGAACAGGAAATTGTACAAGATACCCGAGGTATTCCCACCTAGTGCTATTTCCTTGATCTCTACTAAGAAATGCAGGAAGGTCATTTCTCAGACCGATAAGTTTGTATTCTTCATGATTCACTCTCAGAGTGAGTGAAATTTTGCAACCACATCCATGGCCTCCATGACCGACCTTTCCATGCAACTGAAGAAAGTGGATATGGTCATGGAAGAATACAAAGACATATTGTGATCACCTATTGGGGTAACTTTGCACTATCAGGTCAAGCATCCTATCGATCTGACCCCCAATGCACCACTACCCAATGGGCTAGTCTGTCTCCCCTCTGTGAGAGAAAATGAGGAGATAAAGCATTAGATCTAAGAACTTCTCCACAAGGGGCACATCCAACCCATTTCATCACTTTGTGGAAGACCAATAATGTTGGTGCAAAATAAAGATGGGAATTTTCAACTTTGCATTCATTACCGGGCCCTAAATAAAATCACAGTTAGGAACTAGTACCTGATTCCACGAATCGAAGATCTCCTTGATAAAATCAAGGGGGAAAAATGATTTAGTAAGATTGATTTGAAGTATATATACCATTAGGTCCCAATAGAATCGGTAGATGTATGGAAAACTGCCTTCAGGTCAAAAGAAGGTCTTTTTGAATGGATGGCCATTCCCTTTGGTTTGAAAATTTCCATAGCAACTTTCATGAGGATGATGGACACTATCTTGCGGTATTTTAGTAATTATTTTGTGGTGGTGTATCCGAATGACATCCTCGTCTACAACAAGACTTGGGCAGAACACTTGCAACATATTCAACAAGTCATGCACACTCTGCGACAACACAAACTATATGCCAAATTGGAAAAATACTCCTTCCGCATGGTGAGGGTCAAGTACCTAGGCTACATTTTTTATGTGCATGTTGATCCAACAAAGATCCAAGTCATCCATGACTGGCCACATCCAACCACACTCACTGAGCTTCAAAGCTTCTTAGGCCTTTCCAATTTCTATCGAAGTTTCATGTTGGGATTCTCCTATATTGCATGGGACCTCAGCCAAATAACTATAGGTGGTGGTAAAGAAAAAAATGTGTGGGGCATGTCCCAACAGAAAGAGTTTGATGATCTGAAGAAACGCTTGTGATCCACCCCGGTGCTCTCATTACCTGACCACCTGCAACAACCCTTTGAGATAGAGAAAGATTCTTCGGACTATGCTATTGGCGCAGTCATCACTCCGCATGGCCACCTTGTGTCCTATAATAATAAGACACTATCATATGTCATATGTAAATACCCTACTTACAACAAAGAAATGTATTCGATTGTGAAATCCTGCCGCTAGTGGAGGAATTACATTCTCAGGAAGGAGACAATCATCCACATTGATCATAATCCATTACAATTCATGCAGACCCAAGGAAAATTATAGAATTACCACCATCAAAAGTGGTCCACATATTTGTAGTAGTTCCACCTCAACATCAATTATAAAATAGGAATTACCAATTGAGTCGTTGATTTCCTTATGTGACCTCCAACCTAGACACTCACAATCATGGTTGATTGTTGCAACCACGAGACCTATGGATATCCCCACATATATGAGACAAATACCGACTTCACCAACACTGTTACACATAAAAAATACTCACTTTGATAGTGTCACAAGTGTCGTCATTACAAGGGTCGCAAGTGTCGCATTTTTCTCACAAGTGTCACAAGTGTCAGGGAGGCATAGTGCCATGATGCCTATGTCGTGCCTATAACGACATGAGAAGGACACTTAAAACACCTCAAACATTTGATTTGGAAGAGGAGAAATGAATCAGCAGGCTCATGAACCTTTTGCCATCTGAAAATACTAAAAAAACTAAGCTTTTGAAGGAGAGCGCTCCCCTATACATCTTCTAGGAGTGCTGGAGCTCCCCCTTACACTATCTGGAAGCGTTATAAAGCTCCTTTCGCCCTTCTGGAGGAGAGATATTTATTTTAGGAGTGATGGCACCCCACTTAAGCCTACTGGGGAGAGCTACAACGATATGATGGCCCTTTTGAGGGAGCACTGCCTATTCTGGGCAATAGTTAAGTTGTTGAGATGAATGGGGGAATATCCTTTCATTCTTGGAAGGTAGTTGGATTCGAATCCCTAGTCCAACCATGATCTTAGGGTAGATCCTCAACTGAAGGAGGAAAATCCTCAACTTCTCCAAGGATATATCAAGTGGTTAAAGCCTCTCCAAGGCTATATAAGCAAGCTTTCTCATGGTAAAAGAGGACTGGAAAAAGGAGAATCACACCAAACTTATGATCTCATAAGTAGTGCTGGAACAGAGGAAGAATTGGAAGAATGAAACCTATGATATCATAGGAAACATACAATGAACTAGAGGAAAGTAATCAGTGAAGTTTCTATCATCTGGATCGTGGATCTTTTGAGCAAGGGGTAGACAAGGAGGACTTGGTGAAACTGTTGCAATTCATCTATGGTTGTAAGCAATGTTTTGTCCTCATTAATATAATTTGCTTGGCCTGTTTATTTCTAATTCATGTTCAATCTCACATGAATTTGTCTCTTTAGTAGATAGACCTATTTTGGACTAATCTTGATAGAGTAGGAAGTGGTTGTACTTTGTTTGTCTACAGGGCTTATCGAGGAGCGAAATATTGGAGCTCAACTCGGAGCATGCAGGGACAAACACTCGTAAAGGGTACTTCTTTTATTCTTCCTCCTCACACACCAGTCCACCTATATCTAAAAGGAAGTTAGTGACCATGATAAACACTTTCTGTCTTAGAGTTAAGAGTCTAGCTCTTTGAGGAGATCTATCTGTCCGCAGGGAGATTTTCCTTCAACAGAAACTGGCGAATCCACTGGGGAAGAATCATAACTTTCTTAGTTTTGTTTTTGCTCATAGGCCTTGTTTTAAACTTTGTGTTTTTAGGCCTTGTTCACCCCTTCATATCTGATTTCATTTGCTGATTGACTCTTTACCCCATCACACTCAGCTTGACTGTCAAAATTTGGTCAAAATTTTGGGCTTTTGGACATTTTTATGAGTTTTTTGAGCCTGGTGCCCCCCTGCCCATGTTAGAAGAGTGAAAAAACTCCCTGGAAGTGTTGGAAAAATATTTATAATGATTTGGTGGCCCTTACACCAGAGCACCAACCCTTTTTTGCACAAAATCTCTTTAAAAATTGCATTTTTTGGAGGTCCAGACCCCGTTTCTTCACTTGCTGAGCTGCTTTGTGATTCAATGATTCTTCCTTTGAACTTTGACATGCTTACTCTTGAGAAGTAAACACCTTGTTTTTCAGATTTTAATCCCTTCTCCATTATTTTTGAGTTTTTGTTGTTGAGAGCTTGAAATCGATCCGTTGCTTTCTTCTCTCCTATCCGACTGAGCGGGAACTCTAGTGAAGGACATTAGAAGTCTATGACTCTTCTCATTTGGTTCTTTGAGGTCATCTGATCCAATTTATTTCTCCTTCCTTTTGCATTTTTGATTTTCTTTCTCTTGTTTGATTGCAAAAGGGTGTGTTGTTTGTGCGAAATCTACATATTCTTGTCTGAATCTCCTTGATCTAAAAGGGTAGTTGGCAAGAGAAGTTTTTCATTGAATTGATTATCATTCGCATACAAACGAAAAAAGTACATATTAATGATTAGTTTTCATTTCTGAAATGTTGTAGCATCATATTGGATTTGATTGAGAGCAAAATTGATTGAGGGCATTCCTTATCGAGTGTTTGATAGTGAAAACGACTCTTCCTCTTTCCCTTAAATATGTATTCACTGAAAAGAAATGATTGTTTATCATATTTCATACATATTTTTGGGAATTGAGTCATCATTCCATCAGTTTCACTTTCGTACACCCTCTGAGTAAACAAAAACCACTAAAATCAACGCTTCACTAAAATTTATCAGACTTTTTACATCTTTGTTAGCAAACCTACATTAGTTTAAGGTGTAGGGATTTGGAATAGGTTGAAAGGATAACTTTCCAAAGATATCAAACAAACTTAGTATCTTCCGGTAGGGAGGGTCAAATCCAATTGTCGTATTGGCTTGCTAGGATCCCCCTCTCAAACAGGGGTTACGCACGAGGTCGCATTCAGGTGAGTTATGGAGATTATCCCTCCGTGGCCCAACTGTTTGTAGTGGTCGGATCGTATATTGGGGGTCACTGGAAGGTAAACCCACGATTATGTGTGGGAGACTTTCAAGCTAATTTTGGACTTGTTATCCTGCCCATATGTTCCAACTAGACTGTCTACTGTACCCACCCAGGGGCTGACTGCAAATTGGTAACCTTAGTGGCCATAATATTTAGGGTCTTACACAAGGTGATGGTGAAGGGAAGTCTCACTGTACCTAGAAGAGACGTTGGCCAAAATCACTCGAGCTCCTTGGAGGGTAAATTCACAATTACCGCGTGGAAGCTTGCACCAAGGTGTAAGTCCATTAAGCAGGTTGCCAACGTAACTGATCCACCCGCTCTATCCCCGCCCTTTCCTATTTTGATCTCGCGATGTTGGATTTCATCACCAACTAGTGGTTTCATCGTGGGAAAGTTTTGTTTGATTGATTGATTCTCAGATTCATAACGTGCGTTGTTTGTTTTACTTAGTGGACCTTAGGTCGAGTCAGTGTTAATGGCATCGAATCCTGGGAGTACCAATGGAGGAACCCCTTCTTCTAGGGAACCTTATACCTTTCCTTCATTTGGAAACTTTGGTCCTCCATATGCTACCACAATGAGTCTTCCAGGACTCACTATCGGATTACCAGTTTGGTTGTTCCCCACTCTGGTGATCCCGAATCCTCCCAATGTTTCAACTGCACCTAATACTTTGGATGTCAATACACCACCCACACATCAACATCATGTCAAATTTTCGCCTTCTTCATCCATCAAGTCTCCTTCCATTTCTCCTTCTTCACCTAGTGAAAGCTCTAAAGCAAGTAGCCAGGTTGATCAAAAGAAGAAGAAACAGAAAGAGTTGAAGAAGAAGAACCCGAAAAGGACAAAGGCCCCAACAACATCATATGTTGGCTCTAAGAAACCAGTTACTCTTAATAGTATTGGGAGTGTTGATGAGGTCAACAAGATTAAAATGAAGAATCCAAAACCCAAATTCCCTTGAAGCCTTTGTAAGGGTGACCACTTTCTGAGGGATTGCCCTGGTCTTAACCAGGTCTTAGAAATGTGGTCTTCCACGTCATCGGCTTCTGCTGGTCATGCCGATGATACCCCATCAACTAGTGTTGTTCAGGTTGGTAAGAAGAAGCAAATTGTCAAGTTCCATTGCATGTTATCCAAAAGCAAGTGTCAAATCGAGGAAGTGATCCAAAAGGGGCACGTCCAACCAATCTCACCGTTGTGTGGAATCCCAATCGTTCTTGTGAAGAATAAATACAGGACCTGACGAATCTGCATCGGTTACTAGGCCCTAAATAAAATCACAGTCACAAATCGATACCCAATTCCCTGAATCGATGATCTCCTTGACCACTTCATGGGGGCCAAATATTTATGTAATATTGATTTTAAGTCTAGCTAAGATCAGGTCGCAATAGAGAAGACATATTTCTGTAAAATTTACTTCAAGTCCAATGGTATTTTTGAATGGTTTTGTAACATCCAGTTCCACTTATCACAATTTTATAACATTGTGTATTCTTTGAGGACACTTTCTTGCAACTAATCTCGTTAAACATGGTACATTATGATTACCTGCTTTGGTTTATGAGGTTGAGTTATGTTGTGTATGGAAACTTGATATGTTATTTTAATGATGTATAACATTGACAGGTATTATGATGAGGTTTCTTTAGTGGGAAAGAAACATGGCATGATGAGGATGTTGATGGCATCGACATACATCCTTGGACTCCATATTGAGTCAGGGAGTGGACTATTTATTTTGGTTATGAGTATTTGATTTATCATGCATGTGTTATATGATGAGTTTAGTTATGGATTTTGTGTATATGAGTTATTCATATTATCTTTGTCAGTGGATGCAAGCATGGTAACACTTGTTAATCCAACTCACATATGGATTAAAGGAGTCATACATAGGTATCATATGGATGAGGGAGAGGTGCGACATCGTTCGTGTCACAACTTAATAGCACCCCCAATGTGACCTGAACTAAAGGTTAATGACTACCTTGTTCCGAGAGGTTCACGATGCGTGAGGGAAGACTGAGACAATCGCTCATGAGTATTTCTGAGGGGTGTTCAATAAGGAAGATTCCTTATTCATCAGTATGCCCTTAGTCTCACACAAGGTCGACAAGTATAGTATCGACTCCACGCGTTAGACAACTTCCAAGCTAGTCAACGACGAATGGCACCCTTGGAGCATGGAAGTGTGTCTTGAAGTGCATGTCACATTAATAAATTAATGAGTTAATAAAATATAGAATATCGTAGAGACTCAAACAATTACCCAGAACTAATAGAAAAAATAACTTGAAATCGAGGTTTTGAATTTTAGTCTGTGATTTAAGATGACCAGTTTTTGCATCATAGAAGCTCGAGGATTCGAGGTAATGAAAAATAAAATAAAGCTTGATAAATTTGTTTAAGTAAATTTTACAAATTCAAAGTTAGGAAAAGAACAACTATGAATAAAAGTTCTCTAAATTAAAATAAAATAAAAAAATCTTAATATAAAATTTTATGGAAAATCTTTTTCTTTAAATGACAAACTTTATACTTAAAAAATAATCAAAACTTTGCCTATCCAGAAAAAAATACCAAAACCTAAAATATATTGTGTTTCAATACTAATGTAAACTTGACTTCCAATACTCAGGTTATCATACTCAGCTAGAATGAAAAAAATATCATAATTTGATATTGAATAAATATCTATGAAAAATATATCATTATTATGTTAGTTAGGTGGCCTGCTATCACTTTATTCACAGGGTCTCTCCAGTGATAAATATTTCGATGTCACCAAAATCAAGTAATCTATAAGAAAGATTGATTGTAGTTTTGTAGGAGACCCTTCTGCAAATTCGACTTTCAATACTGAGATTTCAACCTATCTTCGTCTTTTTTAAAGAGACAACACTGTAGGTGCATTTGCTGAAGCAAAACGATGATGTAGTGAATTTCAAGAAAAATCATAGCTAGCTTGTCTTGAGTCTTTACATATATATGTGTTATTCTGTTCATAGATATTTTAGGGGTTAAATTTAGTTTAATTTTCTATGGTTTTTTCTAAAAAATTATTAACCAATTTCAATTTTTTCTAAAACTATTTGCCCAATTTCCATAGAATAAAATTATTTTGCCTTAAAAATGACCAAAATTTTATATACACTATATAAAATCCTTATAAATTTGAATATTTTTTATACTAGCACAACAACTAAATCGTGGCTGGTAAACGCCGAAAGGTTTGTTGATGGTAAAACTCCCGCGTAGTTAAAAAAAACCCTAATTAGAACAATAAAAATGCGAGGCCCACCAAAATCCATGGCGTAGGCTCACTAAAATGCATAGCGCAAGTTGGAAATTCAAACTTGGCATGCACAATAATTATTAAAATAAAATTGAAAAAATTAAACTTTACAATAATTTACCCTTAATACTTCATAAATATTAGCCAGGAAGGCGAGGCACGAAGTCTACTTCTTCTTCATACACATCAATGGCTGGTTCTGGGGCAAGGGGATCATGAAGTTTTGTAGGCTCTCCCTTTGTTCCTAATCTGGGCAAGGGGATGACTCGGACTGCTTAAACGAGTGATTTTGGTTTGGGATCGACTGTTGGTGCTTCTCGATCTATAAGGTCAACCACCTTATTTTTTCTCTCCTCTATTGGATTTACAGTTGGCATGCATGAAGGCCAAAATGATATATAGGAACAATGATATGCCTTTCTAGACATGGAAAGGCAAATACAAACCCTAATGTCTTTTTTATTGGATTTACAATTTGCATGCATGAAGGCCGAAATCCTATATGATATATAAGAACAATGATATGACTTTCTAAGACAAACCCTAAAATTCGACAAGCAAATAATGTGACCAACGGAGCTACTACATACAAATAAATAAAAAAATATTGAAAACTCATAAAGAAACCATACTAAGGACTAAACTTTAAAGACTGGGAATATCTCACAATTTGTAGGGAAATCAAGGTTCAACAGTTGTAAATTCCTCTTGTACATTACACTCCCTTAACAGATAACTATTTGTCTCAGCTAATAAGAGGAATTCCTCATATGTTGATCGTTGCGATAATTCTTGCCTTCGCTATTCTAAAAACACTTTGAACACAATATGTGCATTCATTCCAATGGAATTGGAACCTGACAAACTAAACGATGTGCACAGAAAAAATGTTCGCAAGTGTTACACACTCACAACCTCAATCGATATTCTCGACCTGTCTCACACTCTGCCAACTAATGGAATATGAAATGGTCTTTTCTACGTGAATAGAAGCAGGGTAAGTGGAAAGAAGACTATTAATCAATCCACTAATCAGAAACACGCAATTCAATCGCAACCATCCATTAAACAGTGACGACGAAGAATATCGTGTCACTCAATCTGGAACATACACATAATATTTTTAATAAAAAGAATTTGAAATCTGACAAACATAGAAAACTCGTGGCTGGTGAAAGCCGAAAGGTTTAGGCTGGTCTAGAAAATGAAATCTGGATTAGTATCTGTCCACTCGTAACAAAATCTTAATCTTTGTTAATCACTCATATGTGGCAATGAATTAGCCACCATAGTAAATTTTAAATATGATAAAGTAAAAGTAAAAAAATAAACATGTAAATGGATGTGTTTATAATAGTGAGGAAGTTAGTGGTTGAAATCACAACAATTGATCTATTGGGATGACTAAGAATAATTCATCAATATTTAATCTTGTCCATACAAAACTGATTAAGCACTAAAAACAAAGCAAGCAAAGCCACCAACTAGGTTGACTCGGGAGGCTGAATGAAAACCCCAATACATTTTATGGGACATGAGACTGATTGAGGGACAAAACCGCTCTAAAGATGCAGGAGGGTCTCTCGCAAAGCAAAGGTAAGTAAGGAGTACGATGCAGGAGGGTCTTTCAGTAAAAGCACAAGTAGGTAAGGAGTACGAGCTACATGACGATCCAAGTTTGAATTAAATATAAACTTGTTTAGACAAAGTGGACTTCATACACTAGAAAATTATCATCCATATAGGGTGAACACTTTGGTGATTAACATCCTTGCACTAAATATTAACGAAAGAAAATTAAAGAGTAGACTTTTAAACCCAATGTTTTCCTCTCACCTCAATATGAGGTCAAAGGCGTTGTTTGAACGTTCCATGTTTGCCCCTTTTCGTCGAAATCCGACAACATAAATCTAGAAAAAAATCGCAAGTTTCTATTGTCTAAACTGCATTTTTGAATGAATAAATGGATTCATCATGTTGAAAAAACCTTGGATAATTTGGATTATACAAACTTAGCCATCCCCTAGCCAAATATACATATCCAACAATTTCTTCCCAAATTTCGGGAAAAATTAAACAGAAAATATGGTCCCCAAAAAAACATAGAACATTTAGACTATGAATAAGGAAAAATAAGAGGGAAACAATATTGATTGAAAGTCTTCGAATGTTGATTGGATGAGATAAAGTGTCTTATATATTTTTAAAGAAAAACTTAGAATAAAATTTAATGAAGGTATCCATTCACTTTGCATGTAAAAAAGAGCTTACCGATTTTGATAGTCCTTGCAGGCTTTAGACTAATAAAATACACCCATATCCTCATATATTATTTTTTAGGGATATTTATGTTCAACCATAACGCTCACAGGTCTATATATGAATTTATGAAGTTAATCTTCAGTGAAAGTTTGTGTTTAAAATGTGAGTTAATCTTCAGTGAAAGTTTGTGTTTAAAATGTTAATATTGTTATTTTGAGAGTTATCCATATATATATATGTATATATATATATATATATATATATATATATAGAGAGTATATATACATATATATATATATATATCACAAGGAGTATTTTGTTGAAAACATTTGATCTAGGTGGATACCTATGACCACCACCCATCTAACCAGATTCTCCTAGATCACATACATATGTCATCTTGGCAGTTTCAATTTTTATCTTGGCAACATTTTTTCTAGCTTTTCAGGTCCTAAATTTCTGGGGCAGTTTTGAGGCCCTAACCCAAGTTTTTTTGGACTGCCACAATCACACTATAGACACATTCTTATTGTGATATTATAATGTGTAGTAATTGGATAGACATTTCCAATGGGATATCGTGCACCTAAAACGAAGATCGTATGCAAAAGTTACAACCTTGGGAAGTTGATGTACCAACTTACCCCAATGTGGTCCACATGAATTTTGGTGTGTCATCTCCTAGAGTTAGGTTTTTGGATGTCTAGGGTTTTGGCATTAATGTTTGATATAAACAGGTCTTTGGATCCTCATTGTACTCATCTTCTTGCAAATGAGTGTAGCTTCACATCTCTTCTCATAGATAATCCACCACTATTCTAGCAAGCTTGTTTGAATCTGTATTTTATAGTTTCAACATATTTCTTTATTGAATAGAAGCCATGTTTTATTGTATCTTTGTGTTGATAATATATATATATGTATTCATTCCATTATGTTCATAAAACCCAAATCAATGGTATGAGAGTGGTCTACTCCTTGTCATTCTTAATGCATGACGTCCCTGACGAGGTTAGGATACAAAAAGTTGGGTCTCGAGATTGTTTCTCTTGAGGAGAAGAACTCTTGCCCACCCAAGTGACCTTCCATGGTAGAAGAAAATAAATAGAACACGACATGAGATTCTTTCAAACCGTTGCTCAAGGAATCCCTCTCGCAAAATAGGAACAAGATGATGGATAGTTTTGTGCAAATCCTTCAATGACTACCAATAGGAAACACAACTTCCTCGAGCGGAGGCGTCGCCTCCTTCAAGGTACAAATCAAATTTGATATTCCTATATTTAAGGGTCAGATGGATTTGGATGTTGTAGACAAATGATTTAATATGATAGAAGGGTATTTTTCTATCCATAACTTTTCCAATAGAGAAAATATCACATTTTCACTCCTCAAAGCCATCCCCCATGTCAAAGATTGGTGGGACACTTTCTATGAGAAAAAAGAAATAGAGGAACCCTCATTATCTATAGTCGCACTCACTTGGGAGTCCTTCAAGGATTCTATTAAGGAACAATACTACCATGTTGGAAGTTATGATGACCTGTATACAAGATGGACCACACTGCGGCATGAAAGGGACCAAACAGTGCCAGATTTCATAAATATCTTCCATACCTTGTGCCCAAGTTGGATAAAAAATATTCTAAGCGACATATCTGGTGCTCAAGTATCACATCTATTTGCATAGATACATCTAGGAATAAATGCATTTTATGGACATATCTTCCTTGGGCGTGGCCTATCTATATGTTGTCAAAATTGAGAAAAATATTAAAGAAAAGATGAGGCAGTTTGGGTCACCCCTTACAATGAAAGACGGTCAAGGGGAGCCCCAACCCGCAAAACAAAGGGCATAGAAAATATGGATAGCCTTAGGACAACCAGTCTAAGATGAAAACAAAGAAGGACATTGCAAAGACGAAGAAAGACATCGGAAAGTGGTGCGACTTCCAGTCGAATTCTCGTCTATTGCTCTGTAGTTCTGTTCATAGATATTTTAGGGGTTAAATTTAGTTTAATTTTCTATGTTTTTTTTAAAAAAATTATTTACCAATTTCATTTTTTTCTAAAACTTTTTGCCCAATTTTCATAGAATAAAATTATTTTTCCTTAAAAATGACCAAAATTTTATATACACTATATAAAATCCTTATAAATTTGAATATTTTTTATACTAGCACAACGGCTAACTCACGGCTGGTAAACTTCGAAAGGTTTATTGATGGTAAAACTCCCGCGTAGTTAAAAAAAACCCTAATTAGAACAATAAAAATGCCAGGACCACCAAAATCCATGGCATAGGCTCACTAAAATCCATAACGCAAGTTGGAAATTCAAACTTGGCTTGCACAATAATTATTAAAATAAAATTGAAAAAATTAAACTTTACAATAATTTACCCTTAATACTTCATAAATATTAGCTAGGAAGGCCATGCACGAAGTCTACTTCTTCTTCATACACATCAATGGTTGGTTATGGGGCAAGGGGATCATGAAGTTTTGTAGGCTCTCCCTTTGTTCCTAATCCGGGCAAGGGGATGACTCAGACTGCTTAAACTAGTGATTTTGGTTCGGGATCGACTGTTGGTGCTTCTCGATCTATATGGTCAACCGCCTTATTTTTTCTCTCCTCTATTGGATTTACAGTTGGCATGCATGAAGGCCAAAATGATATATAGGAACAATGATATGCCTTTCTAGACATGGAAAGGAAAATACAAACCTTAATGTCTCCTTTATTGGATTTACAATTTGCATGCATGATGGTCGAAATCCTATGTGATATATAGGAACAATGATATGCCTTTCTACGACAAACCCTAAAATTCGACAAGCAAATAATGCAACCAACAGAGCTACTACATACAAATAAATAAAAAAATATTGTAAACTCATAAAGAAACCATATTGAGGACTGAAATTTCAAGACTGGGAATACCTCACAATTTGTAGGGAAATCAAGGTTGAAGAGTTGTAAATTCCTCTTGTACATCACACTCCCTCAATAGATAACTATTTGTTTCAGCTACTAAGAGGAATTCCTCATATGTTGATCGCGGCGATAATTCTTGCCTTCGCTATTCTAAAAACACTTTGAACACAATATGTGCATTCATTCCAATGGAATTGGAAGCTGACAAACTAAACGATGTGCACAGAAAAAATGTTTGCAAGTGTTACACACTCACAATCTCAATCGATATTCTCGATCTGTCTCACACGCTGCCAACTAATGGAATATGAAATGGTCTTTGCTACGTGAATAGAAGCAGGGTAAGTGGCAAGAAGCCTATTAATCACGCCACTAATCAGAAACACCCAATTCAATCACAACCATCCATTAAACAGTGACGACGAAGAATATTGTGTCATTCAATCTGGAACATACACATAATATTTTTAATAAAAGGAATTTGAAATCTCACAAACATAGCAAACTCCTGGCTGGTGAAAGCCGAAAGGTTTAGGCTGGTCTAGAAAATGAAATCTGGATTAGTATCTGTCCACTTGTAACAAAATCTTAATATTTGTTAATCACACAGATGTGGCAATCAATTAGCCACCATAGTAAATTTTAAATATGATCAAGTAAAAGTAAAAAAATAAACATGTAAATGGATGTGTTTATAATAGTGAGGAAGTTAGTGGTTGAAATCACAACCATTGATCTATTGGGAGGACTAAGAATATTTCATCAATATTTAATCTTGTCCATACAAAACTGATTAAGCACTAAAAACCTATTAAATGTGCCCATTGTCTATAGGTGTACGTCGTTCGGCGTAATTAAGGACTATTAAGATTAACACATGTTTCTACATTTTAATATAATTCTGCATCCTTAAAATCATGGGTGGTCGTGCTATAGGAAGAAAGCACACATATCATTTAAGTTTTTTAACTCATTGTTCACATACACCCCAAACTTCTTCTTAAAACAATTTTTG
>SNQJ01S0127287.1:40464-59335 GCA_010110895.2 Picea sitchensis | reverse complement strand
AAAACTCAAGAGTGAAGTTTTTGACAAGTTTTTGGTTCTTTAAAACTCAAGAGTGAAGTTTTTGATAAGTTTTGGCCTACAAGGCCCTTGTAGAAAAGCAACTGGACATCAAATTCAAAGGTTAAGAACAGATAATGGAGGGTGAATATGTGAACAATAATTTTACAAGTTATTGTACTACAGGGCAATCCTAAAATGCAACACACTGTTCCATATACACCACAACAAAATGGTGTTGTTGAGAGAAAGAACCGCACATTAAAAGAAATGGCTAATTGTGGCGATCCAATCTAAAGGATTAAGCCTACGTAATAGAACAGAAGAAGGCACAATCACCGAATATGGCTTGGTAAAATAAGAAGGCATAACCACAAATTAGGCTCGGTGCCAAGAGATTTCGAATTTAACATCTCTTCTAAGAATTTCATTACAATGTAGTTGAAGAAGTCTATAACCTTGACATCTCTAATAACGAATAAATATACACTTCTCACTTTTAGGTCATAATGCTTTCCTTTTCATCGTGAATGGTTCCATGCTATATCGCCAAATACATGGAAGTGACTTTACATCCGGGTTTAATTTTAGTCCAAGCTTCTTTCCGGGGTGTTATATTTAAGAGCCTTTGTGGGAGTGCGATTGATTATGTAATTTGGTAATACTTGATCGTTTCACTAACATCAGTAGACTTAACTTTTTAGATTGACTTACAAGAATTAGCCATTTCCTTTAATGTGCTGCTTCTTTCTCAAAGAACACCATTTTGTGAAAGCTGTGGTGTATATGGAACAAAGGTGTTGCATTTGGATGCCCCGTAGTACAATAACTTGTAAATTATTGTTCACATATTCCACTCCATTGACCGTTTTAACCTTTGAATTTGATGTCCGTGATTGCTTTTCACAAGGGCCTTGTAGGGCCAAAACTTGTCAAAAACTTCACTCTTCTGTTTTAAGCGAAGTAAACCCAAGTACGTCCCGAAAAGTCATCAATGAAAGTTAAGAATACTTGCACCTGCAAAAAAGAAGGAGAAGAAAGTGGACCACAAATCACCGCGGAACAAGCCGCAAAGGACCTAAGCATGCTAAGATGCACATTTTTAAAAATTGTCCTGCTGATGTTTGTCGAGAACACAACCGCACAAACACCATCTATGCATGAAACAAGAGGGAGACCAAATCACCATCGGTTGATTACATAGTTGCTGCAATGAGCTTATAGTTTGATGACCAAAACCGGGCCATGCCAAAGTTTTCTTAAGCCATCGCTATGAGCAACAAAAATCCCATGAAAGCCGATGACCCAAAGTTGTCAAACGGGTACAACCTGGTAATATCATCAAAGAATTTAGTTGCAAGAATACGCTTAGGATCTTTTAGATCCTTGATTACAACTCTGGTGAGATGAAAAACTCGACGGTTTTACCTTCCACTGAATGAGTGATTTGATATAATCGACATAGAAGGTTACAAGAAAGATCCGAACACATAATATATCATTGAAATGACCATTTTCTAATTCAATTGTTCCTGCATCCTACAACACTAAGAGATCTATCATCACCAACAAATATTCCTTGGTGTTACATTCATTTAGAGCAGAAATATGGCTTTATCCTTACCCACATGATAGGATGCTCCTCAATCAATAAGCCACTCATCAAGAAGTAGTAGTGATGAAGGTGTATTGAAGGAAAACCGTATGTAAAAGTGCATGTCCATGAGAAGAAGTGATGAAGAATCAACATCAGATAAGTTGTAGCCTACACGCTTCTAAGGCTGCCATCTTCTTGAAACATCTAGACTCATCATGGCCATCTTTATGACAAAAGCTGCAATGTTTGTTAGCATTCTTTTATACTTTGATCATTTGTCACCATTAGGAGCCGGTTATCCGAAAGCAAGGTTTGGGACCCTTAGGTTGTTTGTTGCTGTAGAGAGGATGTTGCTTCTTAGGATACTTTGGTTTTATCTTTCACAACTAAGGCTTTGTTTGAGGTACCGCAAAGGTTGATCACTCCAAGTTGTACAAGCTTATCTTCCTCTCTAATCAATGAAGTACAAAAGGACTCAAGAGCAAGCGGTATATAAGCTTTCCCTACATCCTCTTTCATGGCATAGAAGGTAGATACAGATACGTATCATGCACTACCTAGCTTAGAAAGACAAGATATATGCACCGCTCTTCATCCATTTTATCTTACATTCTTCACATAAAAGTTCTCGAAAGTGTTTTAAACTTAGATAGATAGTCTCCAAGGCAAGAAAATCACTCTCGACTCAAGGTCGGGTGATTTGATTTTTCTAACTCATAGTTCGAATAATATTGAGTTTACTCAAACACAGATTCAATCTTGTCCTAAGCTGCTGAATAATAATCTTTGAAGGTGGAACCTTAAATTGGGATAGATGGATATTCCAATTAGTCCATATCGGGTTGGGCCATTCCTATTATCTATCGGCTTCTTATCATCACTGCTGGGGGTTTTTTCCCAAGGTAATCTGGTACGTGCCTTTACTTCTTAATAAATCTTCCATATGGGATCTCCATTGGAAGTAGTTGTTGTTGGTAAGCATGACAATACTTGTAGAAGCCATATTGGGGCTCATGTAGATAATGCAGATTTAAAATCCGAAACTAATGATCTAGGTGATGGAAAGATCTTGAAAAGTTGCGCGGTTTTAAAAAAAACGGCATCAAAACGGATCTCCGATGTGAGAGTTATGCCCCTTTTAAAAAGGCATAAACTATGACCAAATAACTACGTGATAGTGTAAGTTATTTTATGAAGTGACCCACTTTTATAAAGAGAAGTGGGGATCACTTTTACAATGAGGTTACCTTATAAGGTAAAAGTTGCATGCAAAATAACTCTGTAAAATAAAATATGCTTTCACTTATAGTGATTCACTTTTATACTTGAAGGAAATGCACTTTACAATTTATAGCATGAAATTTTTCAAAAAAGGCAACAAAAAAGAGACTTGAACTCAAGTTAATCTCTTACTTTAATAAGGCAAGTTTTAACTAAATGGTCTAGCAAAACATATTGTAATGTTCGTATGAGGATTGGGGTGTTGTTTTGTTGTGGTGGTGGTGGATGGTGGTGGTGGTGGAAGATGTGCTTGGAGAGCATGCTCCAAAAAACTCTTTCACTAATAAGAAAAATTTCGCCTCAATGACAATAAGGGTTTGATCTCAGTTAGCTTACCCGAAGATGCACATTTTCCTATCTATTTCTGATTTTCCGAGATCGCATTTTCGCACATAGCACAAAGCAAAGAGCATACGCAGATCTAAAAGAGGAAAGTGTTCGAAATAAAAAATACAAACCGAAATAAAAATCAAACTTTGCAAAAAATTTAAAAAATGCGAATTCAAACTTTATAATCCTGGATCCACCAACCGCTTTCATATTCCTAAGTAACGGAAACCTTTTCGGTGAAACGAAAAGTGTTCCCGAATGTAGCCGAGTGTCTTAACGCACGGAACAGTTCTTCAAAATGTACAGAAATGTCATAAAATGGAGATGAGGTAACTCAACTTCACAATCTCAATCTACAACAGTGATGTGGGTCTTCAAACAAAGCTCGATACTCATGTTCGAAACGTATTCCAACAGAGATCTACCACCTTCGCGAATTAATTACATAACCAGATCAAAGATCAACACACCGATGTTTTCATCTGGTAAAACTCTTACGTGGAAACATCCACGGCCCCAACGCCGCTACTTGGAGCAAATTTATTAATGCAGCGAAAAGATTACGGTGAAAGATTTGGCAAGAGAGTTTCTACAATCTATCATCGGCAGAATGACCCTCCATGCCTTTTAAATAGAGATCATGGACTAATCGGTGTTAAGCCACGTGATCAATGGTCGTTAAGATCGAGGAGGCGGCGAACTGCCGATCACCGGCGTCAGGAACATATCTTGACTGCTGGATTTCCTAACTACAAATGCATACTAATGCATACTAAAGAAACACACTTTTACCTCTAACTACATATTAGACCAAGTAGATTCTAACTAACTCCTGCGTCTAAATATCCTAATAGTATCTCATGAAGGTGTCAAGGTAGCCCCTAACAAGATTCATGCCATGATGGACTCACTGATCTCTAAAAACATTTAAGAATATTATAGGATTTTGGGTTTGACAAGTTACTACCACAATTTTGTTCCCGACACTATGGAAGAATGGAAGCACCTTTAACGGCACTAACTAAGAAGGATGCATTTTCATGGACTCAGAGGCAACTAAATATTTTGAAACACTTAAAGAGGTGATGTGCAAATTGGCCTTGACCACTCCACTTCACAAAACCCTTTATTGTGAAATGTTGTCTCGTGAAAAGGAATTTAGAAGTTGTCCTAATGTAAGAAGGTTGAAGGCCCTTGGCTTTGAAAGTCGACCACTCAAGGGAAAGAACTACACAAACCCATTTATGAGAAGAAATGATGGAAATACTACATGCATTAGAAGAAATGGTGTCCTACCTAATAGGTAGGCATTTCAAGGTTGGAAACAGATCATGATAGTCTTAAATACTTTTGGAACAAAGATCATCTTCGTATGAACAAAAAAATGGGTAACCAAGATTGGGTTATGATTTTTAAATCGCTCATAAAAAGGGAAGCAAAATGTTGCATATGCACTCTCAAGAAAGGATGAAGTATTGTTGAGGCCTTTCTATGTGCTTATCTCGACCATCCAACCTCATTGGATAATAGAATCAAGGGATGACTGGAAAAACATGCAAGCGGACTCTCATCCAAAGGTTGCAAAGTAGATTCCAGCAGCATCGTGATACATTTACATGGAAAATGATTCACTATGGTACAAAGATCGAGCATTTATGTAAGAACTCCCAACTCAAAACAAAAGGTACTATTGGAATTACACATCTCTCCAAGAGGAGGGTACTCGGGATTTTTAAAACCTACCATAGGCCTAAGAAGGAATTGTTTGGGATGGCCTTTTAAACCGATAAGTTAAAGGTTTCCAGGGTAAAATGTTTGCGCTTGCCAAGAAAATAAAGTGGAAACAATTAAGACTCTGGTCTTTTATAACCACTATCCATCCCAAGTCAATGCTGGGAGGAGGTTTCCATGGATTTCATCACTGTGGCTACCAAGTCCGGCTGAAAGAGTGTCATTATGGTTATTGTTGATAGATTGACTAAGTATGCACACTTTTGTGCACTCCTCTCATCCCTTCAAAGCCAAGATAATTTCCAATCAGTGATTCATGGAGACAATTCAAAGCTACATGGTAGCCCAAAGATTACCTTAAGTGACGTAGATCCCATCTTCACTGGACATTTTGGACAGAACTATTTTCTTGCTTGGGTACTCAATTGGCTCATAGCTCATCCTATCATCCTCTAATCCATGGACAAACCGAGATAGTGAAACAAAATGTCCGAAAGTCTACTTTTGTTTCTTTGTCTCTCATAAACAAACACAATGGTTCACAAATGGTTACACTTGCTAATGGTGGTATAACACTCTTTCATACTGCAACAAAAATGACACCATTTATGGCACTCTATGGATACCAATTTCCTTCCATCACTTCTTCTCTAAAAGAAAATCTAAGGTTCAAGCAAAGTGGGAAGATCACATCGAGCATCAACAACAAGTGCTCCATCCAACATTAAAGGACAATCTAACCATGGCACAAAATTGCATGAAACAACAAAGCCATCAACATCATAGTGGTAAGTTTCTTGAAGCAGAAGATTGGGGTGTTTTACCACTATAAATCCATACAAACATATGTCCCTCAAGCAAGCTAAGAAGGATAATAACAATTATCACCAAAGTACTTCATATTCTTATAAGGTGCTGCAAAAGATTAGTACTATGGGCATACAAATTGGAGTTGTTTCAGATTCTTCACAAGTACACCCAGCTTTCCACATGTTTCATGCTTAAAGAAGCTACATATAGGTGATGTTATCCTAGTTCAACTTATATTGCCAAAACTTGACGAGGGAGGAAAAAACATATTGGTTTTCCAAGCCATCATCGATAAAAGACTCTCAATCGAGGAATAGATCCATTTTAGAGTATCTCATTAAATGGAGGAAACTATCGACTCAAGATTCCACTTGGGAAGATGCTGAGCATTTTATACGTATGCCTAAAGTTACTTCCGCTATCATTGTGGACAACACTTGTCTCAAGGAGGGGCATGTTGGGTCTCTAAATAATGGCTCATTGCCCCCATCTTTGGGCATATTATATTAGTATGCTATTTTATTTATGTCGGCTTTAGTCCATTAGTTGTAATTATACCTCCTGTCTCCTATATATTGCCAGACATTCTTTCATTTTGAATCATCTGTAATTGTACATTTATGTGGGCATATAAGGAGGTTTCACAATATGCTTTCTCTATTATCTGAATTTCTCTTCACAAGGCTAGAGCACTTATTTTGAGGTCTTTCTATTCTATATTGATATTTCTGGTTCTTAACATCCATCATACTCTTTCATATTCACTTTAACCACTCATTTTGGGGAGTCATATGAAAGGATTTACCGTAGTCAACCAACATTGCCTCATGATATGCATGTTTTCCTGAAGAGGCCAAGTACACATCCTCCTTCTTCCCCGGAGGTCTTTTCTATAGAATGAGATCTTCGCATCTTTTTTTTTCAATTTTGGATCTACACTACTTGTAGTGCCCTTTATTTTCCACATCTCCACATACCCCATAAACCCTTTCTAGGAGGATTTAGATCTACCCCTTAGAATTAGATCTCCCACTCTGAGAAATTAGATCTATTTCTTTCCTTCGAACGTCCTCTTGCAAATAATGCACCGATTCTCGTCCTTCCATATTCTTTTCATCTCATCTCCTCTTACAACAAGGATGAGACCACTTCCTCAAACTTCAAGGAAGTTGTATTACTACCTATGGCCAAACCAGACTATCCCGTAATTTTAGGTCCGTAGCTATGAACACAAGAATCTATACATTTATCTTCATCCTAAACAAGTTAATATCAACAGATACTTCAATTGACTTACCACAAGATTAGTTAGCTGCCTCAAATGTCACCGAGTGTCCATCTCTCATCTTCAAGTTATTATGAGACTTCTTTCTTTAGGAAATAGTTTATTCCACTGGGAAATTAGAATTTATTACAATTTCAACTCTTTCCCATAAATACTTGTTTAGAGCTTCCTCCTCTATTACATTCAAGAA
The DNA here is from genome assembly GCA_010110895.2 of Picea sitchensis. NCBI lineage: Eukaryota > Viridiplantae > Streptophyta > Pinopsida > Pinales > Pinaceae > Picea > Picea sitchensis. The sequence continues at coordinate 52,114 of SNQJ01S0127287.1, read as the reverse complement.
TAATATTGAATCTGAGAGACTCAAATGGATTGTGCTCTTTGCCTCTCGATCCAAATTTTCCAAAATATCCATATTAGAAGTTCTTGTAGTTGCAGACTGACTCATCAGGATCCACCTGACGTTGTCCACCAACGATCTTCTTCCATCTTGAGCTTCCATTCATGCCCATATTCGCTTTCACAAGCTTAAGGATCCATTATGCATGTATGGTGTAAGAAGCTAAAATATTCCTTTTTTGTAGCTTGTTCCATCTCTAATCAAAATGGATCTGTCATGGCTTATGGTATGAAGCTAAAATCTTCCTTTTTTATCTTTTCCATCTCCGAATAAAAATTCCATATTATTGTTCTTTTTCAAAGAAAGCCTTATTAGCGGTGATTCCACCACCCCATCCAATTTGGTGGTGGTGGCTCTTGAGCAAGCGCTCGGCTTGTTCATGGCTATGGTGGGCGGAATCAAAATTTTTCGTGGTGACCTTGGCCTAGAGGTGGAAGCATTCTCAAATTTGTATCCCCGAATGAGGCATGGATTCAATTTCACTTTCAATGAAAACTCCATTTATATTTTAACCACTCTCAAGATTGGTAACATAGCACTAGCAAATCTAATTCTCTTCAGAAGAAAAGATATCCTTGGTAATTGTCGAATTTGAAACATCCTTCCACATTAAGGTTAATAAAACTGGTTAATTTTAAAAGGGAATTTGTTCTAGTGGTATGATTGTCTTGTCATGCGGAGATAGGAAGCTTGGTTTACTGTTAAATGGAAGCCCATAATGCCTAACGAAGTTTTCTTTTTTTACGGTTTTTTAAAAGAAATTAGCAAAAAATTAAGATTGCCAGAACAATCACAATTATAATTGAGATTACAAATAATAATTATAATTGTGATTAAATGAAAGCCTAACGTGTGATAAACCTTAGGGCTCATGGGTTCTTTTCTTTGGGATTTCTCAGATCTGATCTTCCCGTCACAGGAGATATTAGTATACAGACTGTCGATAGGAATAGAGATATCTGGAATTCGTGTACAGAGGAGATTGTATTCAATAAGCTTATGTATACCCTTATGATAATTCCACAGAAAATATCATAGAAGAGGAAAAGCTCACGTGGCGGTGCTTCTCAGCAACGACGGTTCGAATTTTTTCCCCCTCGCCCAGTTCCCATGTGTGGCCTTGGTCTGCACTGTCAAAGGAGATCTCTATGAGTTGCATGAACCCATTTCAGAAGAAAAGCAAGCCAGACAGGAGAATCTCATCAACAACACACAGTCATGCTTCATTCGGAAATATGCCCCTATATTTGTAGACCTCTGTTCAGTCGTTGTAGCTTGCACTGCATTCAAACTCTAATCCACCTTGGGTTCAGTTGTGACCAGTGTTGTAGTATATCTAGTGGTGTGGAGTCGGTGAGGTGTGGAGACGGTGAATCAGTGTGACCAGTGTTGCAGTATATCTAGTGGTGTGGAGTTGGTGAGGTGTGGAGTCAGTGAATCGGTGTGACCAGTGTTGCAGTATATCTAGCAATGTGGAGTCGGTGAACTGAAGTGAGAGCACATACATCGCATGACTATGGTGTGGAGTCGGTAAAGTAGCGGTGTGGAGTTGGTGAAGTGAAGTGAGAGCACATCCATCACAGGGCCATGGAAGAAGAAGTGATGTACATAAAATTAAATACAGATGGCGGGTTCTAGAAGTTGGTGGATGAAAGATCTACCTAAAAGCTTGGTGAGAGAGCTCCCTCTAAAAGAACGCCTTCGTCATAATTAACATTTTCTTGAATAATGCATGAGCTTGTAATTGTTAATTTGATTATTGATTGTTGCATGTTCTTACATCATACTTATTTTTTTAATTAAATGGTAATCATAGGTTTGGAATTCATTTCAAGAATGTGAATTCTTGAGTGTACCCAAATGTGGGTACGTTACAAGTTGTATAAGAGCATCAAGTTGCAGAACTCGGGCTATATTGGTCGATAGGAAAGATGGACAGATTAATATGTAGCAGAGGCTAAGCAAGAAGGTGCCTCAATGGTTGGGTGATGATGCCATCAATGATGTGGTGATGACTTGCACTGGATACGGTGGTAGGTCCACGATGGCATACTGTAGTTTCTCATGGTGCATGGTGGCGGGTCTGTAAGTGCCCTGGACAACCACGTCGACAGAGGCGATTTATGGGACTTTGTGGAACCAGTTTTGAAAAATGAAACAAATTCCCATAACCAATTGAATGGCATCATGTGGCACTATGTTGGTAAGTGATTACGAGACCTTGGTGCCAAATTTATGGGTGCATGACTCAAACCTCATGTAAATCATAATAGTCATTGATATCCACTTGTTCATTTTCATTCGATCAAGTGCATGTTAAGTTTATTTTTAAACATATTTTTTAACCTAGGTGCATATCGATGGTCTATAAAGGATCCCCATTGTAGCTCTAAATTGGGGAAGGGAAAGATGCATGTTGGGAGGAAAAGGTGTGGTATGGACCCCATTGGTAACATGGGCTAATGAGATAGTGCGATGTGGTAGCCGTGTATAGGTGGGGCTTAAAACACAATAATTATAATAAATAAGATTTGAAAAGGAAGAAGAGGAGGAATTGATGGATAATGAGTGCATGCGCTAAGGGGGTGGCTAGAGGATAAATAAAGAAAGCCTATAACATGTGGTAGAAATAATCCAACTTGAAATTAATTCCAATATCTCATATTTCTATGTATCCCAATGCAAGAGATTAGTTCCTTTAAATATTAAGTTATGGAGTCTTTGAAAATGAAAGAGCTAGTTGTGCTACTTCTTTCGGGGTATAAACCTTTTAATCCCCAAGGAAAGCAAGACTAGCTAAGGAAAAACCCTAGAAGGGTGTAAACCCTTTACTCCCTCCTAGTATTCATTTATGCAACAAATTATTCCAAGACAAATATGATGTATTTAGTGGGGTTGTATACCCTTATACTCCCCAAAAATATTAACAAATTTAGCTTTGTGACCAAGAAAGGAAGAAATAACATGAAAGATTCTTTACTTAGTCCAAGCACTAACAAGATAAACAACTTTTAACCAAGAAACCCCGCCATAAAAGCAAGAAATAGCCTCAAGAAAGATGGCAGGCTTCTCACTTATTCATCCAATAGCCAAAGCAAAACCATATAGCAAGAGAGATAGACAAAATTGCCTAAGGATGAACAGACTGAGCAAGAAAGGAGGATCTGGTTTGTCCCGATCAATGCCACTTAAATAGAATACTAACCCCTAAAGAAGCATGACGTCACCCCTTTAGGGAAATGTTTTTGCACTTTTGCAAGTCTTTGGAGTGGAAATTTGAGGTTGTTGGGGCTTCTAAAGCCTCCCTCTCATGTGTTAGGCCTTTCTCCTCCAATTCAAACCCTCGTCCATCAAAATGTGTCAAGTTTCAATTCAACCAACACCACCAACCCAACTCCTAGGCCCCTAGGGTGACGCTTAACCCTCTAAAAAGTAACGCTATCCCCAAGAGAAAAATTGTTGGGCTATCAAGGCTAGGTTACGCCCTCCAAGGTGTCTCTGCCTCCAAAGGTTTTCATCACATCCAACAAAGGGTCCCTTAGAATCCAACCTATGGGATTCAAGCTCCCAAGGAAACCCAAGCTAGGCTTGTTATTCTAAACTTGTCCACCAACTAAGTCATGCAAAGACAATGAATACACCCTCCAAGGATTTCAAGTCAAATGCATCATGATAAGTAAATCAAATCAATAAAAGAGCCATAAGCATGTACATCCAAAACTACAATTTTCATCAAAATAAAAAAGTACTCAAAGACCCTATGCAATTTCCCAAGTTTAGGCATGAGGGTTGACAAAAAACGACCTATTGGGTGAATCGCGACCTCAAGTTTAGAGTGTTTCCCAAATGGACCCTCTCTATGACATGTGGACAAAGTGACATGGATGGGGCAAGACTCTTGGGCATGGGCTCATGACATACAAGGGACTCAAGCATCTCATTTTATGGGTTCCTTTGTAGAGGGTGTGTTGCACCTTCTGCTTTAATGAAACCTTTTACAAGCCCATTTATTGTCCTTTGTTATTTTTTTATGTTTCCAAGTTGAAGCCAAGGTGGGGCTTCTCTACCTAAGCATGAAAAACAACTCCCACCTTGACTCTACCTTGGTCACATGATTCTTCCCCAAGTTGAAGTCATGTGTTGGGCTTCTACCTAAGCATGAAAACAGCTTCCTGCCACATACGCTCCACCTTGGTTTGCATTTTGCATTAGTTATTTTTTGTTGCGTCCCATCAGTTTCTTTTGAGAGACATTTATTTTTCCTCGGGATCCCTGGGCAAGCCCTAGAAGGTTCATGATTGATTTTATATATTTTTCCATCTATTAAGTCTCTGGGCCTTCAACCCCTTCTTCCCATGAAATGAGGATCAATCTCTTCTTGGGTCAATACACCAAAATCCCCAAAAGGTAAGGAGATGAAGGGATGAAGTGTGGAAAGTGACAAGTATGGTCGGAATGGCACGATAACTCTTCAAGAGGACCTCTCGAAAGTAGAAAACCTATCCTAAGGGTGACCTAATTTAATAGAGCATAATATCAACCACCAAAGGAAACAAGGCAAAGAGCATAATGTCCAAGGCATTACGTGAATCAAAAGAAGTTTAAAATGCACAAACCAAAATGCCTCAAATATTGAAATGACACTTCATCAATACTCCTGGCTTGAATTATGGAGCAAGCCCCAATGTCTTCAAAGGCTAGCTAATGTGGTGGATACCCCTCTCACATGATGAAACTGGAACTATAATGGTGAGGTGGGTCTTTTTCTCTCTCAGGCAAGTGAACATCAAGTTGGTCAATTTTGTCTCTATTTCTCCATGTATTCAATATGAGGGCCTCAAGACATCATTCCCTTAGTTATTCCTTAGGAGTTGGGGATAACATCTAGCTCCTACTTAGGTACATGTACTCGATGTTGAATTTTGTATCTTGGAGGTACTTCTACATTGGTAGCGCCCAACATGAGGAAGTGACTTAACACACCTTCCAAGTGACTTATAATATGTTTTTATAAAGTGATTTTATAAAGTTGGGTCTTTTAATTTTTTAATGTAAAAGTGACTTTATGATGTTATGGGTCACTTTAATGACTTAAGTGACCTCAACGAATGATTAATTTGTGATCGTTGATCTCATGAGGGAAAGATCTAATCTTAACCGTCAATCTCATTGGAAGACCAAGGGTTAGGGCAGTTACATCTGAAATTTAAATAAAAGGCAGCTCATTAGGAGAAGGAGGGTGCACTTTTGAGGAGAGGTTGTGGGAAGGTGAAGGGGAACGCATCCCAAGAGGGTTTCCTATCTTGGAGGGAAAGAGTTTCAGCAGGAAGAAGTTGGCATGCATCCCTAGGAGGATTGGCATGCACTTCTAGACAATTTCATCATTAGAGGAGGTCGTATAGTATGGATTGGAGGAGGTCGTACAACATAGTTTGTTGGTTGTGTAGCTACAGACGAGCACAAAAATGTATGCTAGGTATTGGCACAGATTTCTAGGTGTTTCTCTACTGCTAATCAATTCGTACAATGAGGTACAGATTTGTACTTTTATTAGGCACAAAAACCAAGAGATATTTCTGTTGTTAGTGACTGTATGGTCCATACAGGTTGTACTGGAAGTCAATTTTTTATTTCAGACTATGTTGTTAAGGAAATATATGTTGTTTTTTTCTCAGATAGGGTGATTGTACAGGGTATTATTGTTGAATATAGATTGTTTTTATACTCAAATTTTTTCCTTAATCTGAATAAAGAAACATTCTTCCTCAAATCTGTCCTATTTTCTGAGTTATTCTTCATGTGTTTATGCACAGATTTTTGTGCCAAATGAGAGTTAATGTGTGTTGTTCATAAATTATTTTCGCTACAATTTTATTTCATAACTTGGTTAACAGTGCTTCAGCCCATAAAGAATAGTGGTATGGTTGTTGGATATTTATAGGAGGCTAAAATATAATTTAGTCTAAGTTTGATGTTGAAATAAGATGTATTTTAACACTTGTCGTAGAGTGCATGAGAACCGCAACATCTTCTGGTGGACCTGTGCCTACACACACTAAAAAAGAAAATTGTTTAGAGTAGGATGGCTCACTCATCCTTTGTTCATATAATCAAATCTCAAAATGAAAACTAAACTAGAAAGAAAATTTTGCATTTTTTCAAAAATTTCTAAGCTATACATGCAATATGATGAAATCAATATGCAAGTAGAGAAAAATGAAAAATGAAATGCAGCTAAGCTACCATGAGCAATCAATATGCAAATGAAAGAAATCAAGATGACCTACCTACTTACCTAGGGCCCTGAAGATCAGGTGATAGGTGATGTCAGGTGAAGTCATATAACCAGTGCAACCATTTGTTCATCATTTTATCAAGGTATCTTCCCCTGTGCTTAATCATGTAATACAACAAGGATAAGTTGAGCACACAATCATGAGCATAAATAGACATATAATCATGAAATGAAATGAAACCAAAGGATATGGGTGGGTGATCTAGGTCGATATCAGTGGCCACCCACCTTGTCCAACTGGCTCAAAACAATTTTCTAGCAATTTTGGTAATTTACTATTTTTAGCAGTCTTTAACTTCCGGGGCCATTTTGAGGGCCTAAATGAAGGTTTTTTCGAGATCGAGATTTTCAATGATAGTCTGAGGCTCTAATTGAGCCCCCAAAATGAATCTCCTTGATGATACCTTTCTAACGAGCTATCATGCACCACAAACAGAGATCGTATGCAAAAGTTACGACCCCGAGAAGTTGATGTACTAACTTACCCAAATGGGGCCCACGTGACTTTTGGTGCATCATCTCCTAGGGTTAGGTTTTTGGATGTCCAGGGTTTATGGCATTCCTATTTATTGTAAAAATTCCTTCAAAGCCACATTGTAACCATCTTCTTGCGAATGAACGCAGCCGTCACATCTCTTCTCAGAGATAAGCTGCCACCATTCTAGCAAGCTTGTTTTTCGCTGCATTTTACAGTTTCAGCTTATTTCCTTATTGAATTGAAAACCAGTTTTATTGCATCTTTGTTATTATGTGTTAAGCCTTTGTTAATAATCTGTATTCATTTCGTTCTTCTCATAAAATCTAGATCAGTGGTATCAGAGCAGTCTACTCCTTGTCGTCTTAATTCATGTCCCCAACGAGGTCGAAGTACAAAGAATTGGGTCTCGAGCTTGATTCTCTTGAGGACAAAAGCTCTTGCATCCCCAAGCGGCCTCTCATGGCAGGTGAAAAGAAATATGATGGGATAGGAGATCCTTTTAAATTTTTTCTTGAGGAATCCCTCACGCAACAGAGGAACGAGATGATGGATAGTTTCACGCAAATCCTTCAGCGGCTACCAACAGGCAATGCATCTTCTTCAAGCGGAGGCGCCGCCCCCTTCAAGATTCAAATAAACTTTGATATTCCTATATTTGAAGGTCAAATAGACGTAAATGTTGTAGACAAGTGATTGAATCTACTAGAAGGGTATTTTTCTATCCATAACTTTTTGAATAGAGAAAATATTGTGTTTGCACTCCTCAAAGCCATTCCCCATGTCAAAGATTGGTGGGAAACTTTATGTGAGCAAAAGGAAACAGAGGAACCCTCATTATTTATAGTCACAACCACCTGGGAATCCTTCAGGGATGTTATTAAGGAACAATACTACCCTGTTGGAAGTTATGACGACTTGTATACCAAATGGACCACATTGTAGCAAGAAAGAGACCAAGCAGTGCCAGATTTCACAAATATCTTCCATACCTTGTGCACCAAGCTGGGTATCAAAGATTCAGAGCGACATCTGGTGCTCAAGTATTACGGTGCTTTGCATAGATACATCGAGACCGAAATGGAATTTCTGGACATCTCATCCTTGGGCACGGCCTACTGATATGTCGTCAAAATTGAGTAAAAGCTCAAACAAAAGACCCAAAAATTTGGGCCTAGGAACCCTGCATAGCAAAAGCTAGGAAAGGGCGGCCCCAACTCATAGAACAAAGGACAGAGAAAAGATGGACAGTATCAGGACAACCAGTCCAAGCCGCAAGCAAAGAAAGACACCAGAAAGACAAAGAAAGATACCGGGAAGTGGTGCGACTTCCATAAGAGCCCCTGGCATAACACTGCTGACTGCTGCTCAAAGCAGTCGTTGGTGGCCAAAGTGAAAGCCTCTAAATCAAATGCGGGTTCGCACTCTAAGTCAAAACCAGAAAGGGGAAGACGGATCATTGACACGGAACCCAGTGCCACCGTTGCTACCACCAAGCTCCAACCTGGTGAACCAGATGATACAGAAGGAGAGCGCCTCTTCCATTCACAGATGTGGGTAAAAAGCACCCCGCTGCACTTTATCATTGATAGCGGCAGCCAGAAGAACCTCATCTCAGCAGAGGTCTTCAAGCGGTTGTCCCTGCCAACAACATTACACCAACAACCCTACACCATTGGATGGCTATGCCAAGGAAGCGATCTCTGCGTCAACCAACAGTGTCGACTGTCGTACAGCATCAATCCCTTCAAATACGAGGTATTGTGTGATGTTGCTCCTCTCGAAGTTTGTGATGTTATTTTGGGTCAACCTTATTTATGGAAACGTCATGTTGTATATGAGTCTAGGCCTCGTAGTGTTATTATTACTTTGAACAGGAAATTGTACAGGATACCCGAGGCAGTCTCACCTAGTGTTATTTCCTTGATCTATGCTAAGCAATGCAGGAAGGTCGTCTCTTAAACAGGGAAGTTTTTCTTCTTCATGATTCACTCTTAGAATGAGTGAAATATCACAACCACATCCAGGGTCTCTATGGCTGACCTCTCCACATAGCAGAAGCAAGTAGATAAGCTTGTGGAAGAATACTCGGATATCTTCTCCTCACCTACCGGGGTACCTCTGCACTGTCAGGTCAAGCACCCCATCGATCTGACCCCTGGTGCACCACTGCCCAATGGGCCAGTCTATCACCACTCTCTGTTAGAGAATGAGGAGATCAAGCGACAAATCCAAGAACTGCTCCACAAGGGACACATCCATCCCATCTCATCACCTTGCGGGATCCCAATCGTGTTGGTACAGAAGAAAGATGAAACTTGGCAACTCTGCATTGATTATTGAGCTCTGAATAAAATCACATTCAGAAACCGTTACCCAATTCCCCGAATCGACAGCCTCCTTGATCAACTCATGGGGGTCAAATACTTCAGTAAGATTGATCTAATGTCTGGCTACCACCAGATCCCGATAGAACAGACAAATGTATGGAAGACCGCCTTCAAGTCAAAGGAAGACCTTTTTGAATGGTTGGTCATGCCCTTTGGTTTGAAAAATGCTCCAGCCACTTTCATGAGGATCATGGACAATATCATGTGACCCTTCACCAATACTTTTGTAGTGGTGTATCTGAATGACATTCTCATTTACAGCAAGACTTGGGCCGAACACTTGCAGCATATTCAGTAGGTTCTACACACCCTGCGACAGCACAAGCTATACACCACTTTGGAAAAATGCTCCTTCGACATGGACATGGTCCATTACCTGGGCTACATCGTTGATCAGCATGGCGTAGATGTGGATCCAGCCAAGATCCAAGTCATCCATGACTGGCCAGACCCAACCACACTCACTCAGCTTCGGAGCTTCTTGGGCCTGGCCAATTTCTACCGCAGATTCGTGTTGGGATTCTCCCATATTGCATGGGCCCTCAGCGAAAAAACCAGGCGTGGTGGTAAGGCGAAATTTGTGTGGGGTCAGTCCCAACAACAAGTGTTCGATGATTTGAAGCAGTGCTTTTGCTCAGCCCCAGTACTTTCACTACTAGACCTGCAACATCCCTTTGAGATCGAGACAGATGCTTCAGACTATGTTGTACGCGTCGTTCTCACTCAGCATGGCCTATCATAGTGAGACACTATCAGATGTTGTCTGTAAGTACCCTACTTACAAAAAATAAATGTACTCCATTGTCCAAGTCTGCCGCCAGTGGAGACATTACATTCTTGGGAAGGAGTGTAGATTTTAACCTTGTACAATATCTACTGCAAACAGATTTTCAGTAAAAGAACATAAAAGATACAATGGAAAATACAAATATTACATGGAGATTTTTCCCCTGGAAACCCAAACCGAGAAAACCAGCATATTCTATATTCATTCATATGTAATACATTGTTTACAATACAATATACATATAGGAGCCAACGGCATCCAAAACCCTAATCCAATGACCTGGATTAGTCCAAAAACCTAATTCCTTAACTAGAAATAGAAAACCATCGGAAAAAACCATGTGCCGAAAAAACCACCTAAATACGTGACATGTTTCCCGAGATAGGTGACACTACTACTTGTGCAAAGAATATAACACATACCCAACATTATCCCACTTGTTGTTTTCTTTGCATACAGGGGGTTACAGGGTTACATAGTCAACAATCCAGGGCATCAATGCCCATGGATCCTCTACACCAAGAGAACTTCTCAATGCTCACAGATTTTGCTAATGAGTCTGCAACACTCTTCAAAGTGTCCACCTTCATCAGTGATACTTTCTTTTCTTCAATCATGTCTCTTACAAAGTGATATTGAACATCAACGATGTAGCCCAGGTAATGGACCCTGTCCTTACAGCTTCACACTATATCATTACAGCTTGTTGTACCAACCTAATACCTGAACACAATCTTTGTAACCATACTGCTTCCTTACTTGCATGAGTGGTTTCCATGTATTCAGCTTCTGTAGTTGAAAGTGCCACTACATCTTGTATTTTTCTCATCCAACTTATTGCTCCTCCAAACAGGTTAAACACATACCCACTTGTAGATCTCATGTGATCCAGATCTCCAGCCCAGTTTGCATCCACAAAGCCATGTATATCCACCACTTTGTCCAATCATGGTCTTCATTCATAGCACAATCCATAGCTAGCAGTTCCACGTAAATACCTGAAAACCTTTTTTATTGTTGTCCAATGCTCCTTCCCTCGTTTTGACATATACCTGCTCAAAACTCCCACTGCATGTGCAATGTCTGCTCTAGTACAGACCATTGCATACATCAAANTTTGCCAAGAAAATTGCACTCTGACTGCCACACTCTATCCTTACAGCTTCTTGGACCAACCCAATACCTGAACACAATCTTTGTAACCATATTGCTTCCTTACTTGCATGAGTGGCTTCCATGTATTCAGATTCTGTAGTTGAAAGTGCCACTACAACCTGTCTTTTGCTCATCCAACTTATTGCTCCTCCAAACAGGTTAAACACATACTAGCTTGTGGATCTCATACGATCCAAATCTCCAGCCCAGTTTGCATCCACAAAGCCATGTATATCAACCAATCTGTCCAATCCCATTCTTCCTTTGTAGCACAATCCATAGCTAGCAGTGCCACGCAAATACCTGAAAACCCTTTTTACTGCTGTCCAATGCTCCTTCCCTAGTTTTGACATATACCTGCTCAAAACTCCCACTGCATGTGCAATGTCTGCTCTAGTACAGACCATTGCATACATCAAACTTCCAACTACACTCGCATATGGAACATGAGACATTTCCTCCTCTTCTTCATGTGTCTTGGGACACTGATC
>SNQJ01S0127287.1:29740-40454 GCA_010110895.2 Picea sitchensis | reverse complement strand
GTCTCCTATATATACCAAGGAGACATTTTCATTTGGAATCATCTTGTAATTGTACATTTATGTGGGCATAAGGAGGTTTCCCCCTCGAAGAGGCTTATTATCTGAATTTCTCTCTTTTTCAAGGCGTTGAGTACTTATTCTGAAGTTTTTCTATTCTATATTGATATTTGGTTCTTAACATCCATCATACCTTTCATATTCACGGAGCCACTCCCTATGGGGAGTCATATGAAAATATGCACCAGAGTCAACCAACCATGCCTCATGATCTACATGTGTGATTGAAGAGGCCAAGTACACATTCCCTCCTTCTTCTTGGAGGTCTTTTCTTTTGTAAAATGAGATTCTTCAGATCCCTTCTTTTTATCAACCTTGGATCTACACTACTTCTTATAGTGCCCTTCTTTTCCACATCTCCAACATACCCTTACAAACTTTCTGGGAGATTTAGATCTACCCTTAGACTTAGATCTCCCACTTTAGAAACTAGATCTATTCCTTTCCTGGGAACATCCTCTTGTAAATAATGCGTCTTTTCTCTGTCCTTCCATATTCTTTCGTCTCATCTCCTCCGACAACAAGGATGAGACCACTTCCTCAAACTTCAAGGAAGTTGTATTACTACCTATGGCCAAAACCAGACTATCCCGCGAGTCTCGTAAAGAACACAGTAAATTGATACATTTATCTTTATCTGAAATTTTAATCTCAACAGATACTAACTGACTTACCACAGTATTGAAGGCGTTCAAATGTTATGCTACTAAGTCTCCATCTCTGATCCTCGGGTTATATAGCTTCTTTCTCAGGAATAGTTTATTCACTAGGGAATTAGACTGATACAACTTCCCCAACTTTTCCCATAAATCATTGGTTGTAGCTTCTTCTGACACATTCAGTAATACTGAATCGAAGAGACACAGTCGGATTGTGCTCCTTGCCTTTTGATCCAACTTTTTCCAGTCATCTGCTGAAGTTCCTATAGGTGCAGTACTTGTATCTATCGTGATCCACTGATCTCTGCCCACCAACAGATCTTCCATCTTGAGCTTCCACAACTCAAAACTTTTTCCATTAAACTTTTTGATCTCCATCTTCGAATTTCTTTCCATTTCTTTTCACCTGAAAAATCAATACCACAGATCTCCCACTGTAACAAGGTTTATCATAGTCCCGAGCCAAACCCTTGACCACAAAGGCGTCCCCCTGAAGCCAATAAAGCTATGATACCAAATGTAGATTTTAACCTTGTACAATATCTACTACAAATAGATTTTCAGTAAAAGAACATAAAAGATACAATGGCAAATACAAACATTACACAGAGATTTTTCCCCTGGAAACCCAAACCGGGAAAACCAACATATTTCGTATTCATTCATATGTAATACATTGTTTACAATACAGTATACATATAGGAGCCAGCGGCATCCAAAACCCTAACCCAATGACCTAGATTAGTCCAAAACCCTAATTCTTTAACCGAAAATAGAAAACCATCGGCAAAAACCATGTGCCGAAAAAACCACCTAAATATATGACACGTTTCTCGAGGCAGATGACACTACTACTCGTGAAAAGAATATAACACATACCCAACAAGGAGACAATCATCCACACTAATCATAAGCCACTGCAGTTCATGTAGACACAAGGAAAATTGCAGAATGATAGCCATCAAAAGTGGTCCACATACTTGCAGTAATTCCACCTCAACATCAAGAATAAAAAAGGAAGCACCAACTGCGTCGTTGATTGCCTCAGCAGACCGCCAATCGCGGCACTCACCACAGTGCTAGACTCTTGCGGACATGAGACCTCTGGATGGCCCCAACTCTATGAGACAGACCCAGACTTCACCACCACCTACCAAATGTTGGGTGCAAACGCAGTTGTCGATAATTTCTATCTTCAGGATGGGTTGTTGTGTCATCTGGGCCATATCTGTGTTCCATCAAGCAAGCGAGCAAAGTTGATCTAGGAATTCCACTACAGTCGGGTGGCAGGACACTTCAGCGTTGAAAAGACAGTGGCGATACTACATAAACATTTCTATTGGCTGAAACTTCGACAGGAGGTCAGCAAGTATATCAGGTCCTGCACTGTCTGCGCTATTGTCAAACCGACCATTAAGAAACAGGGTCTGTACACCCCTCTTCCTACTCCTGATAGGCCATGGGAATCCATATCAATGGACTACATGTCGTGCCTCACGTTCACCATGCCGGGAAATGATTGTGTTTTTGTGGTTGTTGATCACTTTTCTAAGATGACGATTATGGTTGCCTGCAAGAAGAGCATCACAGCAGAGGCCACTACCAAGCTCTTCTTTGAACGAGTCTGGGTACATTTTGGAATCCCACAAACCATTTTCTCAGATCGGGACGGTCAATTTCTCATCACATTCTGGTCGAGTCTCTGGTCACTGCTGGACACCAAGCTCACCAAATCCACAGCCTTCCACCCCCAGACAGATGACCAAACCGAGGTCGTAAATCGAATGATTGTGCATATCCTTCGCATGTATAATTCCAAGCACCCTCTCACATGGGATGAGAGTCTTCCCTATGTCCAGCATAGCTACAACCGAGCCCTGCATAGCTCAACTGACCACAGCCCCTTTCAGGTGCGGTTGGGATTCCAACCATTGGGTCCCATAGATGTTGCACTTCCCCTTGCGGTCAACTCGACCAACTCATCTCCTACTCCAACTGAAGTTGACAAAGCCACCTGGTTCATTGAGCGAATCCAACACATCCGCCAACAGGTTCAGGATATCCTACATAATTTCAATGACAAGTACAAGCAACGCCATGATCAACATCGGGTGTCGCATAAGTTTCAAGTGGGCAACAAAGTTTGGTTGCACTCGCAGAAAGAACGCCTTACAGGACCCCATCGAAAGCTTTGCCCACTCCATTATGGGCCATACACCATCACCAAGGCCGTGGGGGATAATTCTTTTGAGCTCAACATTCCTCCTTTCATTGGCCTGCACCCAATGTTCAACCCGGATGTCCTTCGCCCTTATTTCCCACCATTATTGGACACCTCAGAAGTAGCATAACAGGTGACACCAACAGAGCTCAACCCCGACTGTATACAACAAGAATCCAGTGATTAGGTTGTGGACACACAAATCAAGGGCACTCGACAACAAAGGATCCATCTTTATCGAATTGTCAAAGCAGGGCATCTCCTGCACCAAGGCAAGTGGCTCACCCGGGGCCAAATTCAACAGAAATTTTCTCATCTTATGGGGGAACTCAACGCAATGGATACCATTTCTTCCTAAGGAGGGAGGATTGATCCAGGTGGATATCAGTGGCTCCCCACCTTGTCCAACTGGCTCAAAACAGTTTTCTGACAATTTTGGAAATTTACTATTTTTCGCAGTTTTTAACTTTTGAGGCCATTTTGAGGGCCTAAATGAAGGTTTTTCGAGATCGAGATTCTCAATGATATTCAAAGGCTATAATTGAGCCCCAAAAATGAATCTCCTCGACAATACCTTTCCAAGGAGCTATCGTGCGCCCCAAACGAAGATCGTATGAAAAAGTTACGACCTCGGGAAGTTGATGTACTGACTTACCCAAACGGGGCCCACATGACTTTTGGCCCTTCATCTCCTAGGGTTAGGTTTTTGGATCTCTAGGGTTTTTGACATTCCTGTTTATTGTAAAAAGGCCTTCAAAGCCTCATTGTAACCATCTTCTTACGAATGAGCGCAGTCGTCACATCTCTTCTCAGAGATAACCCGCCACCATTCTAGCAAGCTTGTTTTCCACTGCATTTTATAGTTTCAGCTTATTTCCTTATTGAATTGAAAACCAATTTTATTGTATCTCTATTATTCTGTGTTAAGACTTTGTTAATAATTTGTAGTCATTTTGGTCTGCTCATAAAATCTGGATCAGTGGGAGGGAGAAAATATTGTTAAAAAGAGTAGCCGCAATTATGATCATCCTGGAAATCCTGCCCGAAAGGATAGCCACAAGCTCAATCAATCCATCTCTGAAAAGGGATACCATCTGTAAATGATGGCTCATTTTCATCTCCATTAGCATGATCATTGCTTCCTGAAGAGTGAGGAGACATGAGAGATCCCAAGAAATCACGATGATTCCTTAGAGAAGAAGAAAATAGGTAAGGGATCGCCCCATGTCCGGAGAAAAAAAGATGTTGCCTCTTCATCCACGAATCACAGTAAAAAGCTTAAATATGAAAATGCTTTCACTTTGTAGGGTGAGATTTTCACTGCTCTAGGATGACCACGACCTGGTGACCATCAACATCTAAGCATGAAGGCGGTTGGAAATCTTCATGAGTATGTTGTGACGAATCATCATGGAACAAATCTGTGATCATATCATCACCAGGATGCCAAGCATATGAATCATGTGCATGAAAACCCATCCTCTGAAGATGACAAATCAACCTGTTTTGTTTGAGAACTACCTTAAACGTCGTAAATGGGATCTTTATCAAAAGTGAAACAAACCACATCCCATCTACGCCTCTCGACATGTATGAAATCATCAATGTGTTGATCAACCACATCAGAGGGGTCCTCTACGAGATCATTTGTATCATTGAAGCCAATTATTTTTTTATCTTGATGTGCAGGAGGAAAGCAAGGATGGATAACTTCACCTTCATCAAGCGATAAAATGGACACCAATGTCTTATCAATGTCTTCATCATCGAGATCTTTTTGACAACTTTCTTCATGGATATGTTCTTCAAGCACTTCTTCTGTAGGTGGTGGGTGATACTCTTCTTCAACTTCACACTCTTCAGTTGTTGTCCCCTCATCCACCGAAAAACATTCTCTGTAAAGGGCATCTTTGAGCTCTTGGAGGGTAGTCTACAAATCTTGAGTAGTTGGCCCCCAATACCTGAAAAATTCTTCAACAAGCTTTGTAGAAGACCAGATACTTTTTGGATCACACGAGTCTGTAAGCCACCTCCTTTAACTCGAGTCCAGAGAAGATACAAAGATTTCCATTGGTACATCATCATGCATTACATTTACACTTGAAGCATAACTCATATAGTTCACAACATGGGTGTCTGCTAGAGTTGGGTCACCATCGAATTTGGGGCAATTTTCCTTCCACCCTGCAGGGAAAAGGTTCGAGTATCCAAGGATATTTCAAACATAGAGAGAAGGGTATACCTTGTGGAAGGCCCATAGTAAATCTCGTGATGCCATGGTTCCATTATTCGAGAATTCGCCAAATGAACTTAATGTTCTTCAAAAAAATAAGGGAAAGGAAAGGGAACTTTCCACAAGTGGAGTCGCCAAATGAGCTTCAAGAAGAGGTGATCAAAGGTGGAAGGAGAACGCCCTTCAAGTGAAGTTGTCGGGCAAGTTAGGGGTAAAGGATTTGGGATGGTAGCTTGCCAAAGTGTCATTAGGGCACGAAAGAGGATTCAAAATCCTCCTCGGCAACGGTGCCGAAATTTTATCACATAGGTTGTAGGTTGAGAAAAGCCTGACCCAAACCACAAGATGGCGACAACTAAGAGAATACCTACCCATTTTTACCTCAGATAGGTATTCTCGTCACTTTAAAAGTGAAGTGATCACCTCAAGGGGGGAATCCCAGGTGACCCTAGGGAAATTGAGATGAGGTAAAGGAAGATGTAATGTAAACCACCCATATGGTCAATGATTAAGGAGGTGAAAGGATGAAAATGAGGTCGTGGGAAGAGATAAGAGTTTTCCAATGATTGATCCCTACATAACAATATTAGTGCAACTTGTACAAGCCCAAAAATAGCAATATTAGCCTATAAACCAATGGGGAATCAACAAGTTAAGCTTTTTGTTTAAGAATTGCAGCATATATCATATTATATCAACAATAAGAAAGTTATAACAACTGCACAATTAACCATCAAATTCATCAAATGATTATTGGATAATTAAGCCCAAAACATGTAGACAATATTCCAATGCTTAAACTCAACTTTTGATGGTAAATGGGGCTGCAAAAAGATGTTATCAACAATGTATTAGGGCAGCCTTATGGTTGTAGAAAACAATTGTTACAGCAGCAATTTCCAACCATAGAAATCAACAAGTAAACCATCAAAAAGATAGCCCATAACGAGTAGAACAATAATCTAGGTTTAGAAGTCAATTTCCACAGGTGAAAAGTGAGTAAATGATAAAAGAAAGTGAAGTTTGTTGCAGCCCAAATGGTTGTAGAATTAAATTTATTGCAGCAATGAAATCCTTGGATAAAAGAGGACGCCCTTGGGGCATAAGAAATCTTATAACATGTAGAAAAGATTCCAACTTGAACAATTCCAATATCTTGTAGTTTTGCATATCCCATTGCAATGATTTAATTTTTCCAATGCAAGAGATTAGTGCCTTTAACTATTGGGTTATGGAGTCTTTAAAAATGAAAGAGCTAGTTGTGCTACTTCCTTGAGGGTGTAAGCCCTTTTACTCCCCAAGGCAAGCAAGACTAGCTAAGGAAAACCCTAGGAGGGTGCAAACCCTTTTACTCCTAGTATTTCTTTATGAAACAAATTATTCCAAGACAAATATGATGGGCTTAGTGGGGTTGTATGCCCTTATACTCCCCAAAATCTTAGCAAATTAACCTTGTGACCAAGAAAAGAAGCAATAATATGAAAGATTTCTTACCTGGTCCAAGCATTAACAAGATAAACTCCTTTTCACCAAGAAAATCCACCATAAAAGCAAGAAATAGCCTCCAAGAAAGATAGTGCCTTAAGTCTTCATTCAATAGCCAAAGAAAACCATAGCAAGAGATAGTAACAAGAGAGATAGACAAAATTGTCCAAGTAGGGTGCAAATTTCAACCAAGAATCATCTCCAATATGGGAGAGTTATGATAAAAATGAAATAGAAATGATCTCTATTTATGCAAATCCTACCTAAAGTGTTTGTCCACTTAAAATTAGGGTAAACCACAAATTAAGGGGACAACAACCCTTACGTTGCCCCTTTACAATATAAAATTCAAATTTAACCCTAAAATGCGCATAAGAAACCCTAAATAAGCATGATGTCACTCGTTTAGGACAATGTTTTGGCACTTTTGCAAGTCTTTGGAGTGGAAAGTGAGTCTTTGGGCCCTATAGGGCCTCCTCTCATGTGCTAGGCCTTTCTTCTCCAAGTCAAACCCTCATCCATCAAAACGTGCCAAGTGTCAAGTCAACCAACACCACCACCCCAACCCTAGCCCTAGGGTGACATCAACCTCTTCAAAAGTGACGTTTTAGCCTCAAGAGAAAATTGTTGGGCTAGCAAAGGGTTGGGTTAGGTCCTCCAAGGTGTCTCCTTAGGCCTCCAAAGGTTGTCATCATCATCTGGTCTGCGATCCATGGCATCCAACTTGTGGGCTTCAAACCCCAAGGAAGCCCAAGCTGAGCTTGTTCTTCCAAATTTGTCCACCAACTAGGTCCTACAAAGACAATGAATACGCCCTCCAAGGATATCAAGTCAAATGCATCATGATAAGTAAATCAAATAAATAAAAGAGTCATCTAAGAATTTACATCCAAACTACCTCATCAAAATAAACAAGTGCTCAAAGACCCTATGCAATTTGTCAAGTTTAGGCATGAGAGGGTTGACAAAATGACCTATTGGGTGAATCGTACCTCAAGTTTAGGAATGTTTTCCAAGTGGACCCCTCTCTACTACATGTGGACAAAGTGACATGGATGGGGGAAGACTCATGGGTTTGGTGTTCATGACATACAAGGGATTGAAGTATTTCATTTATGGGTTCCTTTGTAGAGGGTGTGTTGCACCTTCATTTTCAATGCAACCTTTTTCCAAGCCCATTTATTGTCTTTTGTTTTTTTTTTATGTTTCCAAGTTGAAGCCAAGGTAGGTCTTCTACCTAAGCATGAAAAACAATGTCCACCTTCACTCTACCTTGGTCACATGATTCTTCCCCAAGTTGAATTCATGTGTGGGGCTTCTACCTAAGCATGAAAAACATTGCCCACACATGCTCCACCTTGGTTGGAATTTTGCATTAATTATTTTTTACAGGTCCCGTCAATTTCTTTTGAGAGACATTTCATTGTCCTCAAGATCCTTGGGCAAGCATCTAGAAGGTTCATGATTGGATTTTATCTTTTTCTAGCTACAAGCCTCTAGGCATTCAGCCTCTTTTTCCCATGAAATGAGGAACAATCTCTTCTTGGGTCAGTACACCTGAAAATCCCAAAAAGTAAGGAGATGAGGGGGTGAAGTGTGAAAAGTGACAAGTATGGTCGAGAATGACACGATGACTCGTCAAGAGGACCTCCTAGTAGCAAACTTATCCCCAAGGGTGACCCACTTATTAGGGCGCAATGTCAACCACCAAAGTGAAATAGAGCAAAGAGCATAATGTCCAAGCAAACATTACATAATTAAAAGCAGTTTAAAATGCACAAACTCAAATGCATCAAATATTGAAATGACACTCACCATAATACTTGGTTTGTACCTCATGGAGCAAGACCCAATGTCTTCTGAAAGCCAGTTGATGTGGTGGATACCCTCATGATGAACCTGGAACTATGGTGGTGAGGTGGGTCTCTATCTATGCAAGTGGACATTTTTGGTTGACGCAGACCCCCAATCCTCATAATCGAGGTTCGCACAGGATCTTCACTACAACCACGCCGAGGGTTAACCGACCCTTTCGTTTAAGACACAAAGGACTTCGGATTTTGAGGTTTCGCGATCCCTAATGTCGAGCTCCTCAACTCTTCCACTTGCCGAAACCCGAAATGTCGATACGCCGAAATCTCTGACCACGTTCTGCTCCTGTATCGGGTTTTTCGCCTTTTCGGGGTTTCGAACTTTGCGATTTTGCTAGTCCTGATGTAAAGCCTCTGGTTCTCTAACCTCCACAAACCCCGAACTCTGAAACAATATTTCCAACAGGATCAACGGCTATAAGCCTCCCGTCGATCTGACGGCCCATGTGATTTCGGACTTTCGGGTACCGGGAGTCCAAGACTCTCGATCCCATAACACTATCCTCTCGGGTTCCCGAACCCCGAAACACTGAATTGCCGAAACCCCCCCTCACATTATTTCGCGTTTCGCAACTTCAGGGGTTCTCATGTGAAGAGCCCGAATTATTGTCAACGGGAATGCCAAAATCTCGATTCCAAAAATACTGAAATACCACTTCACGATATCCCGGATTTCGCAACTTCGAAATCCTAAATGCAAGGGCCCAAGCTCCTTGTCCTAGAGACTTCCGGTATTCCGAATCCCGATTTTTCGAAATCCCGAAACTCACATCAAGTTCTGTCGTGACTTGCGACTTTGGGTCTTTCACTCTGCTGTGTCCCGATCGCTTGTCCTCAGGACCTCCGAAATCCTAAATTCCGAAGTTCCAAAATTTTGACCTCGTCACTCTTCCTTTATACACGAACCTCTTTTCACGTTTCGGGGATTTGATCAACCAAAGGGTTTGGCTTGCACTCCGGACTTACAAACTTCGAATCCCCGAAATGATCTGACAGCTCCAACAGATCAAGATCAATGACCCACGTTGATTCTGGGTACCAAAGTGATGGGTTCGTCTGCCCTTATCCGCCTTGCAACTTCTGTAGATCCTACAGTCCTCGTTGTTTCGGGGATTCTCCACAGAGAATTTCGACCATCCGACTCTTTCCTCAAGGACCTCTACAAAATGAACGAATGTCCGCTCGTCATGACCTTCCTTCTTCAAAGCAACTTCACTTCGCTTCCCTTTGAATACTTCAAAGGCACTACCCCTTCTAAGATTCTCTGATAAATTCAAGTCTCAAAAAAAAATGCCTCTACTCGCACTCCTTGCGGAAGACCTTCAAATATTGCTACGTATTTGAATCTCTCGACTCTGTGCAACTCCTCTGCAACAGCGGTCCTTCCACTCCCCTTTTAGTTGATAAGTCCTAAGACTTCCAATGCCTGCGCACTCATTGCACGGCTCATGTGCTCCACTTTGCACTTCTGTTGAAATGAGAACAACGGTATCCCTCCTGAGCTTTCAGATATGAACTCTGAACCTTCCTCAACACACTCCTTGCGGACGTTTCACTGCACTTCTTGCAGGAAATTCTCTCAGGAAGAGAAACAATTGAAACTCATTCTCTTTCTCTCTCAGAATTTAAACATTCAACATGAAAACATACATTCACACATGGCATAATAACAAATGCATGACAGAGAGAGTAAGAAAATGTAAGCAAACCATTCAGCATATATACACAGAAATCATCATGACACCATGAACCTGAATCAAAGTTTCATGTATTAATTCAAAACTTCTGTACATGAGTTCTTCTCTACAACTCTCTACTACATCTCTCCTCTTCTCTATGCTAATGTGCTTAATTAATCTAATTTTGATTGATACAACGATACAAAGATGAGGGTGTCTATAGTCGTTTTCCCTCCTGCTCCTAAAACTGTCTAATCTGGAATTTAAATCTACCTACTTTCATTAACTACACATAAATGCCTTAATGTTTTACAGATGAGAGCAATCGCTCAAGATCTGTTTACAATATGTAAGTATGTTTCCCTTAAACCATTACATTAATGTTTCAAAAATATTTCAAAATGTGCGTTGGTGGTCTTCCAGCTGTCTTCTGCCTTCATGCTCGCTTGATTGTTTACGATGCTCCTACATCATACTCCCTTGCTTGAAATTTTTCATGAACTCTTGCA
>SNQJ01S0127287.1:14210-26526 GCA_010110895.2 Picea sitchensis | reverse complement strand
ATTTCATCCTTATATCCTCCTATTTTAAATTCAACTAAACATTGTTTAGTGACATTTACCTGATGTCCTTTTTGTAGCCATGAAACTTTGTATGGGCTTGGATGTTCAATAGTCTCCAGCTCCAGTTTTTCTACCATCACTGTAGAAACGAGATTATCTATGCTACCACTGTCCACGATGACTTTGCATACCCTATCTTTGGTCTTGCAAGCAGTCCGAAAAAGTCTGTTCCCTTGGGATGGATTCTCTGCCTCCTTCTCTAGCGTTAAGAGAACTTTTCTCATCATCAGTGATCTTTCGCCCTCGGCATCTTCTGCCTCAACATTCTGTCCTTGTGCTTCGACAATGTGAGTTTCACCACCATCTTTCTTTATGTCTGGACATTCATAGGATTTGCGTCCATGTTTTCCACAGGTAAAGCATTTTATTTCTCCACCTCTGCCTCTTCCTCTTCCTCTGGTACGAGGAAAAGTATTTCTATCATCATATTGTCCTCTCTGTGAGCTTCCTCCTCTCTCATGATGAGTTTGAGGTTTCTTCCCCTCTTCTTGAGGTTTTTGATTCCTGTCTTGGGCAATTGTTTTGCCTCTGGCTTGACTTATGCCTTGGCCTCTTTGACCTTGCTTTCAGCTCAGTTTTTATTCAGCTTTCAAAGCCATCTGATAACCATCTTCTACAGCCCGAATGATCATCATGCTCATCTCATCTTGGATGTCATATCTCAGACCATTCATGTACCTGACAACCTTTTCATCATCGCTTTCCCAATGACCTGCTCTGATGTTTAGTTTGTAGAACTCTTCAGTGTATTCCTTCACTGACATCAGCTTCTGTCTCAAATTCTGCATCCTCCGAAACAGAGTAATTTGATAATCCTTGGGTATGAATTTGGCTTTCATCTTCGCAACCATTCTATCCCAACTCTTGATTTTTTGTTTGCCTTTGTAGCGTCTGTCAGTCTGCAGTTCATCCCACCATAATGTTGCATGCCCTTTAAGTCTTGTGACAACATGTTTGACCTTCTTGTCTTCCTCGACATCCTCATAGTCGAAGTATTTATCCAGAGCTCTAATCCAGTCTAGAAGCTCTTCAACGTCCAAGTTCCCCTCATACATGGGAATCTCCATTTTTTCCCTGGCACCTATCCTTGCAACAGCCCTGAATAGGCGTTCATCCACTGCATCTTCTGCTGCAACTTCTTCTCCCTCGTTTCCAGCTTCATTTTCACTTTCAGCCTTGCTGACATCCCCAGCATTAACTGTGCGCCTCTGTGCTATCTCCATGGCATCAAGCCTAGCACGTAGTTCACGCATTTTCGTTTCCACTGTTGGATCAGGCATTGGCCTATCTCTTCTTCTCGGAGGCATGGTTGAGAAATTTCTCTTTTCTCTGCTTCAGAAAGCAAAGAAATTGTTTTGTGCTTTGATACCACTTTTGACGCAGACCCCTAATCCTCAGAATCGAGGTACGCACAGGATCTTCACTACAACCACGTCGAGGGTTAACTGACCCCTTTGTTTAAGCCACAAAGGACTTCGGATTTCGAGGTTTCGCGATCCCTAATGTCGAGCTCCTCGACTCTTCCACTTGTCGAAACCTGAAATGTCGATACGCCGAAATCTCTGACCACGCTCTGCTCCTGTATCGGGTTTTTCACCTTTTCGGGGTTTCAGACTTCGCAATTTCGTGAGTCCTGATGTAAAGCCTCCGGTTCTCTAACCTCCACAAACCCCAAACTCCGAAACAATATTTCCAACAGGATCAACGGCTATAAGCCTCCCTTCGATCTGACGGCCCACGTGATTTCGGACTTTCGGGTACCGAGAGTCCAAGACTCTCGATCCCAGAACACTATCCTCTCGGGTTCCCGAACCCCGAAACACTGAATTGTTGAAACACCCCCTCACACTATTTTGCATTTCGCAACTTCGGGGGTTCTCATGTGAAGAGCCCGAATTCTTGTCAACGGGAATGCCAAAATATCGATTCCCAAAATCCCGAAATACCACTTCACGATATCCCGGATTTCGCAACTTCGAAATCCTAAATGCAAGGGCCCAAACTCCTTGTACTTGAGACTTCCAGTATTTCGAATCCCGATTTTCCGAAATCCCAAAACTCACATCAAGTTCTGCCGTGACTTGCGACTTCGGGTCTTTCACTCCGCTGTGTCCTCATCGCTTATCCTCAAGACCTCTGAAATCCCGAGTTCCGAAGTTCTGAAATTCTGACCTCGTCACTCTTCCTTTATACACAAAACTCTTTTCGCGTTTCGGGGATTTGATCAACCAAAGGGTTTGGCTTGCACTCCGGACTTACGAACTCCTAATCCCCGAAATGATCTGACAACTCCAACAGATCAAGATCAACGGCCCACATTGATTCTGAGTACCAAAGTGATGGGTTCGTCTACCCTTATCTGCCTTGCAGCTTCTGTAGATCCTACGGTCCTCACTGTTTCAGGGATTCTCCACAGAGAATTCCGACCATCCAACTCTTTCCTCAAGGACCTCTGTGAAATGAACGAATGTTCGCTCGCCGTAACCTTCCTTATTCAAAGCAACTTCACTTCACTTCCCTTTGAATACTTCAAAGGCACTACCCCTTCTAAGCTTCTCTGATAAATTCAAGTCTCAAAAAAAAAGGCCTCTACTCGCACTCCTTGCGGCAGACCTTCAAATACTGTTGCGTATTTGAATCTCTCGACTCTATGCAACTCCTCTGCAACAGCAGTCCTTCCACTCCCCTTTATTTGATAAGTCCTAAGACTTCCAATGCCTGCGCACTCATTGCACGGCTCCTGTGCTCCACTTTGCACTTCTGTTGAAATGAGAACAACGGTATCCCTCCTGAGCTTTCAGAGATGAACTCTGAACCTTCGTTAACGCACTCCTTGCGGACGTTTCACTGCACTTCTTGTAGGAAATTCTCTTAGAAAGAGAAACAATTGAAACTCATTCTCTTTCTCTCTCAGAATTTAAACATTCAACATGAAAACATACATTCACACATGGCATAATAACAAATGCATGACAGAGAGAGTAAGAAATTGTAAGCAAACCATTCAACATATATACACAGAAATCATCATGACACCATGAACCTGAATCAAAGTTTCATATATTAATTCAGAACTTTTGTACATGAGTTCTTCTCTACAACTCTTTGTTATAACTCTCCTCTTCTATATGCTAATGTGCTTAATTGATCTAATTCTGATTGATACAATGATACAAAGATGAGGGTGTCTATAGTCGTTTTCCCTCCTGCTCCTAAAACTGTCTAATATGAAATTTAAATCTACCTACTTTCATTAACTACACATAAATGCCTTAATGTTTTACAGATGAGAGCAATCGCTCAAGATCTGTTTACAATATGTAAGTATGTTTCCCTTAAACCATTACATTAATGTTTCAAAAATATTTCAAAACGTGCGCTGGTGGCCTTCCAGCTGTCTGTTGCCTTCATGCTCGCTTGACTGCTTACGATGCTCCTGCATCATTGGTCAAGTTGTCTCTCAGTACTCCATGTCTGCAACCTGAGGGTCTTGAGACATCATCTCCTTAGTTATCCCTAGGATTTGGAGATAACAAGCGGATCAATTCAAGCTTAAGATTTCATATTAGAGACATGGAGGATGCACAAAAAGCCTACAAACATGAGAGGAAATCTAAAGGCCTAAACATCAATTTAGGTAATGAAGAAACAAAGTCTAATAGACATAGAAACATAGTGGATCCAGTAGAGATGGTAAAGACTATGAGGATTTTGAGAGTGGAAGTGCATAGTTATAGAGTTGATAATGAGAAGATAATAAGAGCCCAATATGAGCTAAATCAAATAAACACTCAACTATTACAGAGTCTAAATCAGTTGCAAAGAAAAATGAAGAATGGATTGAGTTATGAGGAAGAAGGCAGACCTCATGCAAGGAGGGATAACTATAGAGGATCTAAGCACTCCATAAGTGTTAGTAGAGCTCAATGACAACACTACTCACCTACTCATTCAACCAATAATTTTTATGAATCTAAAGAGTCAAGGAGTAGCCCATAAGTGTTCTATGTTAGGCATCAAAAAAGAAGATATGAGCTAGATAGCTTGCAAGGGAAGCTTAAGAAGCTTAAACCACTGACCTTTGATGGTGAAAACAAAAGGGGAGATGATGCTAAGACCTGGTTGCTTGGAATAAGAAAATACTTCCAATTGCATAGTTATTCATCTAACCTAGAAGCCAAGATTGTTGTATATTGTTTGCAAGGAAAAGCTTCCATATGGTGGGACCAATTGAAGCAAGTCAAGATCATTGATGAGAAAAGGATTTCTTGTAAGCAGTTCAAGAAATGCTTCTAGCAGCAGTATCTTTCATAGTACTATTGTGACAAGAAGATGCATGACTTCTTTGAGCTCAAATTGGGGAACATCACCATGGAAGAATATAAAAAGAAGTTATTGGAGCTACTAAGGTATGTGGGTTTTATCAAAGGAGAAGGTGAAAATATAGAGGTTTCTAAGTGGATTGCCATCTTTTTACAAAGACAAAATTCAATTTAATGAACCTAGGACTCTAGCAGAGACCATTAGAAAAGCCAAGTACATGTATGATCAAGACAAAAGCAAAGAGATTTTCATAAATCTTGGAATGATAAGAAGAAGGAAAAGTTGAATCATAGAAGGAAGGGATTCAAACCCCCTTTCAAGAGAAACGGTGTTGAAAGATATCAGCAAAATCGGCCTGTTAAGGATGAATCCAAAATGGAAGACTCCTTGGGAAAAGGGGGAAGGCCACCAATCAAATGTTGGGGATGTAAAATAAATCACATGTACAAAGATTGCCCTCGCAGAGAAGATGAAATGAGGATATTACACAACATTCAGGTGGCTACCACAGTGGAAGACATGGGAAAAAATATTCCAAGGATTAATGCAACCCTAGAATATCGACAAGCAGAACATCAATCCCATATGATTGAGGTGAAAGTTAAGATTATCAATCGGCATGTTCTTATTTTGATTGATTCAAGAGCAAGCCATAGTAACATTGATTCTAAATTAGTGGATAAATTTCATTTGATAAAAAGAAAGCTTGAAAGATCATGGTTGGTTCAGTTAGACACTAGGACCAAAAGAATGATCAATGAGCTTGTCAGAGGTTGTCCAATAGATCTAAACGGAGTAAATACAAATGTTGATAAGAATATCATACCATTAGGATCTTATGATATCCTTATTGAAATGGATTGGTTGGACAAGAATCATGTTGTCATAGATTGTCATAAAAAGAAATTTACATGTCTTGATGAAAAAGGAAAGTGGAGCATTGTGCAAGGAATTCCAAGACCCATTTCTACAAGAGATGTTTCAAAAAAGGATGTCAATTGTATGCAACTCATGTGGAAGAGCTAGACAATACCAAAGAGCTAAGTCTTGAATATTTTCTAGTGTTGCAGGAGTTTGAGAATGTATTTGAAGAAATACCAAGATTCCCACCAAAGAGGGATATAAATTTTTCTATTGATTTANTGTATGCAACTCATGTGGAAGAGCTAGACAATACCAAAGAGCTAAGTCTTGAATATTTTCTAGTGTTGCAGGAGTTTGAGAATGTATTTGAAGAAATACCAAGATTCCCACCAAAGAGGGATATAAATTTTTCTATTGATTTAATGCCCGAAGTTGCCCCAGTATCAAAGACTCCTTACCAAATGAGCACATCAGAATTAAAATAGTTACAAATGCAGCTAGAAAAATTGTTGAAGAAAATGTACATATGTCCAAGTGTCTCACCTTGGGGAGCACCAGTACTTTTTGTGGAAAAAAAATGATGGAACATTGAGGTTGTGTATTGACTTTAGATAGTTGAATAAATCCATGTGACGAACAAATACTCTCTACCTAGAATTGATGACCTCTTTGATCAGTTAAGAGGAGAAAAGATATTTTCAAAGATAGATTTGAGATCAAGAGATCATCAAGTGAGAACCAAGGAAGAAGATATCAATAAAACAACTTTTAGAACTAGGTATGGTCATTATGAATTTATAGTGGTACCATTTGGATTAACAAATGCACCAGTTGTATTTATGTGCTTAATGAATGGCATAGTCAAAAATTATCTAGATAGTTTTTTAATTGTGTTCTTGGATGACATACTTATGTATTCCAAGACAAAGCAAGAACATGAACAACACTTGATATTGGTACTACTAGTGATGAGCCCTAGAATTATCAGTGTTTTAACAACATCAAGGATGAGTGAGAGGTTCAATGCATAGATCAAAAGATCATAATTGAGACTCATTCAACGCATCAAGTATGAGTCAAAGATTCAGCACATGGAGCAAGAGATCGTCATTGAGCCTCAAACTGAATTGGCAGCCACCACACCGCATGCCTCTGCACCAGGAATAGAAAGCACTTCTTTAGACATTACAGTGCTTTGATCATTTTGGTTTTACTTGTGTCAAACCAAGGAAGGAATCAACTAGGTCAAAGGCATTTACTTGTGTTTCTTAGAGACAACCCTAGCTTTGGATTCCATTTTGGCCCTTCACTAAGCCAAGTTGAGAGAGAGAAATTCGCTAAAGCAGATCAACCTCAATTGATGTTGGTTTAGCATCAAGAAGCAACTCCACCAATGCAAGATAAAGATCATGTGTTTGCATTAGGAACTTGATACGGACATGCTCATAGTTGCAATAATGAAGTATGCATCGCTTTAATGTATGAGGCAATACAAAGAATTCCACTCTTCAAAAATGGGTCACCAATGACTTGAGCCAAAGTCCCCATTGCATCCAAGCCACAAAGACCAATGAGTAAGTGGTCGAAAGGAAAATGCATCCTCACAGAGCTAATAAGATTCCACCATTGCTAATAGGGAAGTTGCACAGCATGTCATTGATGACATTGTTTTTCCCAACTAACCATCTTTTGACGAATCACTCACTACCACTTGTGCATTCTATCTACAATTTTCTCAACACCTAGACATCTCAACGCTAGATAGTGTCGAGTGATGATTCAAGGATGAACCAACCTTTCAGGGTTGAATGGAGTTGAGTGTCATTTTTGTTGATGATTGCAGCTATGTGAGACATTCTTCGGCTTACAAACCTGTGAGATGTGGATCATTGCAGCTATGTGAGTCTTTCTCCAGCTTACAAACCTGAAAGAAAGCCCCTAAGAAGGGTATGTGGTTCCTACCTGAGACAGAGTTGGAACGTAGAGATGACCTCCTCCATTCAGAGAGTTGAGAAGAACTCCATATTATTATCCAGTGGGAAACGCGATCTGTTGAGTTAGACGTGCATGTGGCTGAGCACAAGGTGAACGTGTGAAATCCCAAAGTGTTGGGTGCATCATCATGTGAACAGAAATGAAGATGATGTATTAGCCTCCTCTAAGCAGCAGAGTTGACGAGAAACTCCAGATGATTCTCCTGTGTGAGGAAGTGGGAAAGAAGATCTGTAGATTGGACGAGCACAGGTGAACGTGTGAAGATCTGGTTCTTCTGTGTAATGCAGTGAGCCAGAGATATGGGCATCCCTATGGATGTGCCCCTAGCGGATGAGCACTAGTGGGTGTATCAGATCCCTTGTTATATTGTTCAAGAGTCACACCTACCTGTAACCCTAATTGTAATGTAAAGGGTACAAGATAGCCCCACCTTAATGTGATTAGTAATAAATGTAAAAGATAATTAATCTGGTTAATATTAATTTTAATGTGACTTAGAGAGGTCGGCCCTGTTGTGCCAATAGACACTTATGTTGATAGGACAAGTCCAATATAAATAAAGGAAGATTCTCCATTGTGGAATCATATCACACACACTAGTTTGGAAATTTCAGCAAGTACATTCACTTGGGAAAAGTGCGCACCTCTCTTGGGCGTTAGACTTCTAGGGTTTGAGCACTCTCTTGTGTGCTAGGGTTTGTCTTGGTGGTGAAAGTCTTTCTCTTGAAGAATATAGCAAAGGATTTGGTTGGGTTTTCTTCTCTTGTTGAGAAGGGTTTCCCAGGATACTTCTTGTGTTCTTGTGCATGGTGCTTCTTCTTGTGATCTTGATTGTTGTAACATTTATGTTTATGGTTAAATGCTAAAAATGGAATGAACTTCATGCTTAACCTAGCTTATTGAAAAATCAACATGGTATCAAAGCTTAGGTCTTGAAAGAACCCATTGCACAAGCATCTACCAAGTCTCCTATCACTTCTGCAGAACCGTACGACCCTCCTAGGGTTTCCAAAAAAAATTGTACGACCCTCCTTTCATTGGTGATCCAGCGCTTAATACTTGGACGTTGGGGATATTTTTGGTATAGAAGAGTACGGCCTCCTCCAACGCATCTCCACAAGCTATCAAAGTGAAATTCCGAGCATTTTGAAAATTTGGCCCTAGGATTTCGCTAATTTCTGCAGAAATTTCAGAATTAGGGTTTCTGCAACTCATTGAAGGAGCTCTTCAGCTCACTAGTGTTCTCCTATCTTTCAAAGGCTTATTGTTGGCAGAGATAAGTCCAACAAAACCTAAAAGTGCTAACCTAGCCTAGTTGTTAGGTTTTTTGGCCCAAGTTGACAAGGGTTTGTGAAGAATCTAAAATTATGATGAACAGAACTATGATGGAAGATAAGCTTGATGGATCAAACAACTTCAAGTTCCTGGAAGACAAGACTTCAAAGGAAGGATTATTATGGGTGATACAAAAAGGTGACACTATGACTATCCTCTTCATGAAGATGTCAAGAGCATAGAGATCAGCCAGGTGCCATTGGAGAAATCATATCAGCACCCTCAGGGATGCACTTGTATATATATTATTTGTATCATTATCATAAGGGTAATTGCAGGAGGATGGGACCTTTTTGTTGAAGTCATGGATCCAGAGGGATCTCAGTACATTTAGAGGAACAACACACTGGAAGTGAAGACTCCAGGTTTGATTGTTGTAATTGTCATTCCTCTAAAACTATATTTCTAAAGTTTGCTACATTACAAGTAGATGTTGTAGTTGTGACAACATTCCTTAAATTGTTTTGATTCTAGAGATGTACTCGTTATTCTCCTTTAGGAGATATTCTTGTTTCGGTTCTTCTTGTTTTCTTGCTCCAAACAAGTTAACAACAAAGGAAGATGTTTATCCTTCAGAGGGAGTCACTTGACTCGGAGGGAATCAAAACTATTTGAGAAAGAGGAAGAATAGAACCATCATTGGGGAAACCAGCGCAATAATACATTATTAGAATCCTTCTATGATTCTATGGGCAAAAGCATGCATGACATAGTATATGTTCAGAACAAGAGTCTTCACCAAACTTTGAAAAACATAACTCTCGAATAAGCCTTCACCGGAGTGAAGCCTGAGATTGAACACTTCAGGATATTTGGGTGCCCAGTGTATTTTCATGTACCCAAAGAGAAGAAGTCCAAGATAGATC
The DNA here is from genome assembly GCA_010110895.2 of Picea sitchensis. NCBI lineage: Eukaryota > Viridiplantae > Streptophyta > Pinopsida > Pinales > Pinaceae > Picea > Picea sitchensis. The sequence goes on along the minus strand of SNQJ01S0127287.1, from coordinate 17,083 downwards.
CTTTAGAAAGAAAAGATACAATGAATCTTCAAAGACATTCAAGATCGACATCCCTGGTCAGAGACAGATTGAGACAAGCAAAGATGTTTCCCTTGAAGAAGAGATAGTTTTTCAAAGATCCTGAGAATCTCCGATGAAGATTGATAGTGAGACAATGCCTTCTCCCCCTTCAGCAGTTCAGAGGGAGACAGACATTATTCCAGTTGATCCAGTTGCTCCAGTTGATATGTTCAGAGATATTGCAATAGGGCATAAAAAGGATACCTAGACTCACTCTGCAAGAGGCAGAGAAACATACAAGCCTCTCAAGGCACATCCCGAGAAAGCAAAAGAGGATTTCAAGCTATCCTTCAGTCATGAGCCACTTCATTGATGTTGAGCCTCATTGTCTTAGAGAAGCAACAAGAAAACAGGTATGGCAAGATGCCATAACAGAAGAACATCAATATATTTTAGAAAATGATGTATAAGATATTATTCAGGGACCAGAAGGGAAGTCTGTGGTAACTTCCAAGTGGATCTATAAGATCAAGCATGTAGCTGATGGAAGTGTCGAGAAATAAAAAAACAAGATCTATAGCCAGAGGTTTCTCACAAACAAAGGGAGTTGTCTATGATGAGACACTTGATCCAGTAAACCCAATACACTTCCATCAGTACTACCATCCATGAGTTGGAAACTATATCAGATAGATAGATTCTTGATGAGTTTGGATTTCAGCAAGAGTGTTGTTGATCCAAACCTATATCATTATAGTGTTGGTGATGAGAGCCTGATTTTGATTACTTATTCAGAAATCCTTGTTGTTGGATACAAGTAATCCTTGACTTCTAAATTCGAAATGAAGAATCTGAGTATGATACACTACTTCTTGGGACAAGAAGTATGACAGAGGACCGATAAGATTTCCCAGAGTCAAGGAATATATACAGTGAAAATATTAAAGTAGTTCAGTATAACAGAATGCAAAATCCACCATGATGGATTTAAAGAAGAAGATTGACAATGATTCAAACGAGATTGATCCACAGTTGATTGGATCACTGATGTATCTAGTTAAACACCAGACTTGATTCATGCCATGCAGTGAATGTGCTTAGTCATTTCATGAGTCAACCGAGACAGACTCACTAAACAATAGCAAAACATGTATTGAGATATATACAAGGCACAGTTAGATATGGCCTGAGATATGCCTCCAGTGTGAACTTGAGTTTGCAAGACATGTCGATTCAGATTGAGCAGAAAATACAGTGGACCGAAAGAGCACATCTGGTTGATGTTCTACCATGAAGTTTACCATGGTTTCTTGATGCAGCAGGAAACGAAACCTTTGTGGCCTTGAAAGACCACAGAAGCAGAGTATATCCATTGAGTGTGTGAAGCAATATGGCTTCACAAACTTCTGACAGATTTACGTGATCATGAGATGGATCATATGATGATAACCAAGAGTTGTGTATAAAGTGTTAATATTATGGTAGCTGCAGGAGGTATTTACCTCCACGTGTAAACCTGGCGAGAATAGAAGACTCCAGAAAGCAAGAGAAACCCTAATGAGTTGGCTAATAACCCTAGAAGTCTTGTCGGCTCAAGAAGATAATTTATATTAGGTTATTAGCCTCCAAGAGAAGAAGTCGGCCAGAAATAATAATAATACACTGAACAGACATGTACCCAGAAGGAGAAGTCATCCCCAGTAAATCTGGCAAAACCACTATAAATACAGGGCGTCAGTTCTCATTTGACACATCTCAGAATTGCAGAAGCAGCAACTGGTGCGCACTGCAGTTCCCAATTTGGTGCGCACTGCAGTTCCCAGTTTGGTGCGCACGTGTGGAGGAGAGTTGCAGGTGCAGCTGTTGCAGCAACCAGTTTTCAGTGTTGGCTTGGACCATCTCTTGGCTAGGGTTTGGACTATCTGATCAGCTATTGTTGGTGCGATATCCTTGGAGGAAGATGCTCTACACCTTGTTTGACTATCTAGCCTAGGGTTTGCTTCCAGAGTAATTCTCAGTCAAGGTTAAGGTGCTCGGAGGGTGGGTTCGGCCTATGGTTGGGTGACGAGGGTATTGTCAATGGAAAAACGAGCACAATCTTCTATATTCTAACAGGTTATGGGCCCACCCCTCCTTCATTCAGTCTAAACGCTGGAAGGAAACATAGCCGCTAAGATATTGAGCTCGTTGAGGAACTACCGCTAGGGTTACTAGCAAAAGCAGTTTCCAAGACACTGTCGCTAGGGTTACTAGTAGGAACAGTTGCAGAAACCTTAAACCTCTTATTGAGGCACCTTAAGTGAATGGATTGACCTAATCTCCGGATAGATTAGTGCACTGTAGCCTAGCGCATTCCCTGATACTCTCAGCAAGCCAAGACGTGAAGATTGAGTTTTTGGTCAAATCTAGGGTTTGACCAAGTCAAAGCAGCCATGACTTATTCTATGAAGTCATAAAACAAGTTAGATGGAGCCTCTAACTTCAGAGCCGTGGAAGACAAGGATTGACCTCATCCTTGCCAAGAATAAAGTGTTGGATATCGTGAAAGGAAATATCGTGAAACCAGAGTTTGAAGAAGGAAAAGAGAAGGAACCACAGAACGTTGCAGATATGGAGAAGTTCAAAGATGTTGACATCGATGCCATGAGTATCATAGTGGATTCTATAAAAGACCACTTGATACCCTACATCTTCCATCTTGACTCATCGAAGAAGATGTACGATGCCCTAACAAATCTCTTCTCAGTCAGAAACATTGGACAAGTTGTGAGTCTGAAGAATGAGCTCCGTGACATGAAGATGAATAATGACGACAGCATAACATCATATTTTGTGAGGATCTCTCAGTTAAGAGATCAACTACAAGCTATTGG
>SNQJ01S0127287.1:2470-14200 GCA_010110895.2 Picea sitchensis | reverse complement strand
CAGTCAAGGTTAAGGTGCTCGGAGGGTGGCTTCGACCTATGGTTGGGTGACGAGGGTATCGTCAATGGCAAAACGAGCACAATCTTCTATATTCTAACATAAAGCTCCTTGAGAACCCAGTGTTTCATGATAAATCGAAACACGATGAGATGAAATATTCGTATATCAAAGATATGATGCAGAGGAAAATCGTACACATGCAGTACCTTCCTACACATGAGCAGATTGCAAACATCTTCACCAAACTAACTTGGTGAAGAATACCTTCCTAGTTGAGAGGGAGTATTGATGACTCCAGCCAAGACAAAATTCAAAGTACATTCGTGTGAGACTTGGCATGATGAAGAATGCCTCCCTAGCTGAGAAGGAGTGTTGATGATTGCAACTGTGTGAAACATTCTCCAGCTTACAAACCTGTGAGATGTGGATCATTACAACTATGTGAGTCTTTCTCCATCTTACAAACCTGAGAGAAAGCCCCTAAGAAGGGTATGTGGTTCCTACCTGAGATAGAGTTGGAACGTAGAGATGACCTCCTCCATTCAGAGAGTTGAGAAGAACTCCAAATGATTATCCAGTGGGAAAGACGATCTGTTGAGTTAGACGTGCATGTGGCTGAGTACAAGGTGAACGTGTGAAATCTCAAAGTGTTGGATGTGAATAGAAATGAAGATGATGTATTAGCCTCCTCTGAGCAGCAGAGTTGACGAGAAACTCCAGATGATTCTCTTGTGTGAGGCAATGGGAAAGAAGATCTATAGAGTGGACGTGCATGTGGACGAGCACAGGTGAACGTGTGAAGATCCGGTTCTTTTGTGTAATGCAGTGAGCCAGAGATATGGGCATCCCTATGGACGTGCCCCTAGCGAATGAGCACTAGTGGGTGTATCAGATCTCTTGCTATATTGTTCAAGAGTCAGACCTGCCTGTAACCCTAATTGTAATGTAAAGGGTACAGGTCGACCCCACCTTAATGTGATTAGTAATAAATGTAAAAGATAATTAATTTGGTTAATATTAATTATAATGTGACTTAGAGAGGTCGACCCTGTTGTGCCAATAGAGACTTATGTTGATAGGACAAGTCTAATATAAGTAAAGGAAGATTCCCCATTGTGGAATCATATCACACACACTAGTTTGGAAATTTCAGCAAGTACATTCACTTGGGAAAAGTGTGCACCTCTCTTGGATGCTAAACTTCTAGGGTTTGAGAACCCTCTTGTGTGCTAGGGTTTGTCTTGGTGGTGAAGGTCTTTCTCTTGAAGGATATAGCAAAGGGTTTCACTGGGTTTTCTTCTCTTGTTGAGAAGGGTTTCCCAGGATACTTCTTGTGTTCTTGTGCATGGTGCTTCTTCTTGTGATCTTGGTTGCTACAACATTTATGTTTATGGTTAAATGCTAAAAATGGAATGAACTTCATGGTTAACCTAGCTTATTGAAAAATCAACAATTTTGAACAAAATATTGTTTTGAACAACACAACCATACAACAAGCCATTGACATTTTGGAATCTTCATTTCATCCAACAACCAGACAAGGCAATGCAATAATGAAAAAATCTAGTATAATGTGGCAAGAGCATGTTTCACCAACTTTTCAACACATGTCACCTTTTGCTTAGTATTTTGACATTTGAGCTAACTTTTACGCTCCATGTGTCTCCTTTGTAATTGTTATCTATATATTGTACTTGAGTTGTGCTTTAGGTACCGAGATTGTATAAAAGCATGCTCATTTTCCAGTATGAGCACAATTAAGAGTTAGTGTTTCATAGACCATTGTAATTTCTACCTACTTATCAATCACAAATTTGATTTGTCGCCATATCTTTGGTGTTCATTGTGTGATTACCATTATTTATTTTTGTTTCTTGTATGCAGCTACATTTGGTTAGCATTGTTGCAAACTATAACAAAGTTGGAGTGAACTATGTAATTAGTCTACTGCACAATAATTTGTTCAATAAAAAATTAACGAGTGTTTTTATTACACTCAGTAACAATGATGCCTTGTAGATGCTTTGGGCATCAAATAGCGAGCATTTTTGTCTAAGTTTGCCTCTCATTCTAAAATTTTCTTTTCCAATTTCAAGATTATTATGAATTCCTTTGTGCAAATTACCTATAGTGCAACATTTTTAGTCCATTATCTATTGCATTTTGCATAATTGTTAACATCACAATGGTACATGAGGTATTTAGTGTAGATACCATATTGATTGATGCAATTGGTATGCTAGTTGCATGAATACTTTATCAACATGTAGCATAGTATGAAATGCCCTAGGGCAATGCTCTGAATTGGGATGTGGATGTGGATGTGGCTCATTCATAGTTGGGGCCTAACTAGTTAGTTACCATTTGACCATGATCAAATAGGCTCAAAGGTGTTCACATGTTCATGTAAATATCCAAGCTTACCACATTAAGGATAATGTGAATTCTAACTAACTGGAAAGAGTGTAGCCATATCCTATCTTCTATTACCTACTCTAGTTATGGGCTCCAAGCCACTAAAGATAGGTATCCTCTGCTCGCAATCATATAGAGGGACGTTGAGTCATACTAATCTAGGTAGCCATTTGATGGTGCATTTATAGACACATAGCATATATATTTGGAGTAGGGTCTCCATTGAGAGGTTTGCAACTTGGCCATATAGCTTTCACTAATGATGCATGATTGATGACTTCAACATCACAGTCCCACGATCTACTGAGTAGAGAAGCATTATTACATAAACTTCGTAACTCTCTCTTTCTTGTTCGTACATGTGTTTCAAGTATGGAGAACCCCGATGCAAACAACAAATAAAATCTGCCACATCTAAAGCTAGAATCCATGATGCCCAGTCTGGAAATCACATCAAAGAAAAAGTCGATCATGGTAGCTACAGCACCTCAACTATACATAAATACTAAAATATCAAGAAGAGACTCTCCAATATCGAGCATTTATGGGGTATGAAATTAGTATTTTTTCCACATTCAGGTGTTTGTTTTCCTTTTTCATTATCAATAATGGCATTTTTATCAGTCTCTTTCTAATGCTTATACAATGACAATAATGAATCTCCCATCCCATTCTAAAGGACTATTTAGGCAAGAATGTTGAGATCATAGACTGAATAATAACAAAGTATCCTTGAGATTCTAATATTTTGATAATAAAAAAATGAAGAAAACAGACACGGCAGAACATTCTGCTCCCTGGAAATTACAAACAGTGGTTGAAGAGATTGATCCCTTTATACAGGCATTTTGGAGCTAATGCCAAGTCTGAGGTATCTTGAAGACATGACAGTGGTTGGGGAAGATAGAACGAAGATTATATGAACCAAAACCAAATCTTACGCATCAAACAAGGAGATCAGGAAGGACATAATTCCCACACCCGAGATTGAGATCATATGGACGTTCCAGTTCAGTGGCTGACTCTGAAAAATCTGATCCTTGTTTTTCTTTTGGTCAGCAGGTTCTGCTTTTGGTTTTGCCATCTCTGTCAAACTCTCTATTTCAAGTACTCTGGAATCTGGACTACAATGACAGAGTTACTCTGTTCTGAAATCATGTTTTGCAGACTATCCTTACATCTTTTGTAATCTAAGTTTAAAATATAAGTATCTTAAGAAGAAGGACAAGAACTTATGTATCCTTCTCCCTCAGCTGTTTTGGATGCTTCCCAAGTTATAGAGGCCTAAATTCGTAAATCTACTAACAAAAATTACTTAATCTTCTTAAGGATGTGTATCAAGGCTGAGTCTTTTGGCTTATGCTTATCAATTGGAACTAGCTGGAAAATTATCTTAGTTTTCATGAACTGAATATTATTTTTGGCCTTTTCCAGTTTCAAGATTCTATTGTTTGGATTCCTTCACTTTATGCATAAAAGTTATGAACAAACATATTGTAGATTCACCAAAAGCCCGAAACTTTTGAGATAAAGCAAATTATTCAAGAAATGTGATTTAGAAATGCCAAATGTTCCCAACAATTATAGCAATAACGTGCATAGGAAGGGAGAGAATATTGCACCTCTTTGAAGCATCAAAGCTTAAACGAGAATGAGGTACGAAAATGTTGTTCCTTCGAAGCATACAAAATCCTGAAATTGAAGTTTCAAACCTCGAAACTTCTATACTCATATTTCACAAGCATGAATACTTTTAGGCATTTTTTATGCCTCATTATACATTGACACAATCAACCTCCTTTGGTAGGAGAAAAACTATCAGGAAAGGATTTGGCTATGGTTGAACCACAAAACACAATTTGAAATGCTAGGACAAACAAACTACCAAGCCCGTAGTGAACCAGGATCTAGACAACAGCGAAGTCCATTGAATTTTAAAACTGTCCAATGCACAGTGAAATTCCACAAGTTCTAGCTCAAAGAAAGAACAGACATGAACAAACGCTATGTGAGAAATTTCTAAATGTGACAAGAAAAACTGAGTTGGAAGCTATGCAAGAAATACTCATTATTAGTCGTTTATGTCTCCGTACATAGACTAACCTGTTAGCCAGCATGGGATGTTCTATCCCACATTGCACTTTTTTTCAGATTTAGTAGCTGTAGATCCTCTGCAATGACCCAAATTTCAACAACATTGACGTACACAGTTCACATGGACAAAGGCAGCAGCATTCGTCGCCGCCTTTTCCTTGCAAGCCTGGTTTGCCTGACAATTTTTAGGCATATAGGTAAAAGAATTGCGAGACATACAAAAGTAAAGCCGAGCCATGTGTATCTCAAGTACAGGGCAATAAATGAAAATATTAATAATGCAAGAAAGAGCAACGCCCATAGGCCAGCTTTGGCAGCATCGCTCCTGCATCCATATGCAACAAATATCTATTTAAGATACAGGGATCAGTTCAAACATAGTTTCTACATCATACGACTGCCATATATAAAGATACATTAACATTGAATGGTTTTGTTAATTTACAGACTAATATGCAGATTGTAACTACACAAAAAATTCAGAAACATGTTCTTTTTCTGCATTAGTTTGATCAGATCCACCCCAACTATTCCAGATCTGAAATATGCTCATTTTCCACCATTGTGATCCCCATTTTAATCTTCTTGAGGGGATAACAGAAGATGGGAACAATGTTCAATTTGACTCGAGCCAAAAAAGACAAAGGGCAGTTGAGGGGGTATTACAACGTACTGAATAATAACAACGGCCGAATACGGTCATATGGAGTTGACATATCTTCAGGATGGGCACTAGCAATTAGTTTTAACATTTGAAGCAAAATACTCTAAATATATATATACACACAATGTCAAATTCTTTCTCAAGATTTTCCTCGAAGAAAAATGTTAGAGAAAAGAATATGTTCGAAAAAAAGATGTGCATTCATTTTTGTGATCATTTGTTGGACATTAATATAATTATGTTATCTTATTCAAGCCATGTGCCTAAGAGTGCCTGCATATGGAATAATGTAAACCCAATGCATAGACCTTTCAAGTTTCAATGGACGGGAACATGAACAAGAACATGGGAACCTCACTACCATTTTGTCATTTAATTAGGAATATAGTCCACACAATATATGGAACTTTTGGCAAGTTTTATATGCTCTATTTGCTCCAGAGGCTGCATATCATTTCCAGATGATCATAAACGTAGCTACATTTAGTATCATGATCGCAACCTAACTAAATGTAGCCACATTTAGTATCATGAAGCACTGGTTCAATTATGATAGCCCTAGTTTCTACAGTACCAATACTATCATTGAAATGTAGAAGCTTATTATGTATCTCATCTTGTATCTTCAGATTAGGGACCATGCACTCAATGCATTTGTACATTCCTTCTTTTACCTCTCCATCTTGTTCAAACTCTTTTGTATAATGGTACCTTGGGTTCTAGTCATAGTTAGCTGCATGTAAAGGTCGATGGAGTTACAGGTTCCATCTATCATCAATGATATTCCAAAGAGGAATATACTTCTGCCTATTTTCATTGTATGTTGCCTTTATTGCCTCTTTGGCATGATCCATGGCCTCATAAATCACAGCAGGTTTAGCACCATCCACCATTCATAACACTTTCACAAAAGGCTTACCGAATTTGACTATCTCTTATGTTTTTTTTCAAAAAGCATTTTCAAAAACTTTTTCCACAATTTCTTTCCCTTCAGGATTTTTTCTCCACCAAGATGCATTCCACTCATTAAAAGAAAACATCTTCCATAAGTTGCCTCTTTGGTCAAAAATATATTGCAACATAAGAAAGTTTGCTGCAAATCGTGTAATGGTTGACTGAACAAGCTCTTTGCCCCTAGTGTTTTTATCATAAGGTTCAAGACCCATGTGTGGTCGTAGATGTCTCTAGTTATGGTTTTCACTTGTTCCACAAACCTCTTCATCCACTCAATTTTGCAAATGTCCTCAAGCATGAGGTCCAAATAGTGCATTGCACATGGAGTCCACCAAATGGTGGAGTGTTTGTTCTCCATCATCTTTCTCACCAAAACATAGTTGGAGGCATCGTCTGTGGTGATTTGTAGAACATTCCCCCCCACCACCTCCTCAACCACTTCATCTAGATTCTAAAGTATGACATGATAATTGTGCATCCTTCACCGGATCAAATACATCCACCAATTTAAGAAACATAGTTCCTCATGGGCAAGAAATGAGGAAATTACGAATGATGCGGAACCTTCCATCGGTCCATCCATCGGACATGATGATGCAACCTGTTTTACTCCATGACCGATTGAATTCCACGAGGTATTCATCTATTAATTGAACCTCGTTCCATATAAGTGGTCCCCTGACATCATGAAAACTAGGGCCTTTAAAACTCAAACCACGTGAAGTTGTAGCATCTATAATAGGTTGATAATATGGAGCGTTGATAGAAATGAAAGGTTTGTTCGATTCACGCCACCATCTAACCATGCCTTCCCAAGCATCTTCATTTTCCATCTTCTTCCATAAATATCAATAGTGGACTGAGCCCCAAGGGTGGTGCAAGGTACAAAGAATGAGTCAAGCCTAGTTCTCTTAGGATTGGATGTGCCAAAAACAACCTCTTCTCTAGTTCTCTTAGGATTGGATGCGCCAGAAACAACCTCTTCTCTAAGAGGGTTCAACAAAAAAAAAAAAAGGAGGATTCTTCAAAACTGAGGTTTTCGATATCATGCAAACTTGAACTTCTCCCTATCTCCTTTTGAATCTATTTATGCTTAGCTTTATCTGCTTGATAGGCATCCAAAAGACCTTGCATCTTGGCTCTTATTTCAAGGGAGGCTTTTAAGCAAGGTTTAATTTGCCCTCTCTCGTTTGCTAAGTGCTGTTTCCACCTTTGTATACACCCTCCCCCCAACTGACTTCCTTGTGGCAATGGTCCCATGCCAAGTCCTTTTTGTCTTTGGGAGCCATGGCAATTACTTCACCAGCAAAAAAAACAAATCTGCAAATAAAACCCTGCTCTTTCTTTATTTCTGGGAAAAAAACAGCAAGAGTTTTGTAGAGAGAATGAGGGTTATATGAAAATTTTCACATACCTTCACAAGCTCCCAACCAAGGCTCCAAATCAGCACCAATAAAAGATCCAAATATAAACTTTGAATCAGCAAAACAGCAGGTCCAGATCAGCAGAAGTGCAGTTCCAAAACAACAAAATAGCAGCACCAAAACACAGCTCAGGAAACTCTCAGAATGAGCACTTGAATCAACCAAAGAAATTTTCCAATTCAACACTCTAAATTGGCCCAAGAAGCACTCCAAATCAGCACAATAATGATGCTGAATTAACACTCGCCAGATTCTTCCCAAGCTCACAAACTATCAAGCGGGGTGTGAAACAAATGGAGCGGATAGCATCATTAAATAGATAGGGGAGGGGCTTAGGACTAGGTTTAGGGTTTTAGTTTTTCATTTTTTTAACTTTTTTTCGATCTTGTGAGGTTTTTAGTGGGCCGTCACTGGCTGGTAGCCTGGTACAGGACCAGTGGGTTCAAATTGGAATGACCCAATCCATACAGAACCGTTCATTTCCAGTCTTGGGAGGCCATTTCTGACTGACCAATTTTTCCGGTTCCAGTTTGGTTCTGGTAACATTGGTAAAAACTGAACAGCACTTTCCCCTACACAGTGCAGCATACTCACAAATCAGGGAATGGTCAAATTTGCAAATCAGAAATTGGGAATCAGCATTTCAAGAGGATCTAGTGAGTGGTACAGCAAGGTTGGTGGCAAAAATGATGTGAGCAAGAAGCAAATGGTTGAGAGTAGAGTCAACAATGAAGCTAGACCTCGATGCAAAGCGAAGGGGACCAAACTCAGTTCAATAGGCCAAGTCCATGATTTGGGACCTACCGTTTCACCACTAAAAATAGTTATCATAATTTCTTGTTTTATTTTCTTGGAAATTGATGCACAAAACATAAACTTTGTTGTCCCATATAACAATTCAGTCTTGTGAACAGTTTAATAAAATCAATCAATCAATCTCTCTCACACACACATATGCACACATGCAAAGCAAACAAAACAGAGACCGATGCTCACAAAATGGAAAAGATGCATCTTGCCTAAAGTGGAAGGTAAAAATTCCCAATTGCTCAGTTAAACATTTTCCAAGGAGTTTGGAAAGTGACTATCAAAGGGGTTTCTTCAAGGCTGTTTCATTCTTCAAATATTAACTGTTACCCTTCAGTATCATAGTAGCCATTGTCATCCTAGGGACCGAGGTTTTATTCTCTATTGTAATGTAGTTAAAGAGGTAATGTGGGGGCAAAGGACCTATAGTGATAATAGTGGAGGTCATTCGCTGTAAGGTGAACTAGGTCCACTATATTATTAAATAAGGCCCACTATGGTCGTCAGATATATTAGTATAAACATAATAAATGTAAGAGGACTAATTAGAAGGTTCCACTTCTAAAAGGTTCCTCCTCTAGAATGTTCTTAGGTGGTTGGTAGCACTATATAAAAGGGTTCAAGCAATGTAATGGGAAGTCAAGAAGAAGAAGTATTGTATTTGGAGTGTGTAGCTCATTAGGAGGTTGCCCCCTTGAAGAGGCAAGTGAACATGAGAGGATCCCTTCTATAATAGGATCTATTGTATGGTGTTGCCCTACCCTAAGAGTTTCAGATTAATAAAGTGGATATTTTTCTATATTGCTCTGTGGATCTATTGAGTTATTTTGCATTCAGGTCTTGGGTACTTAACACCTATACGCATGAAAGTGACTAGATTTTATCATGCTAGCTCCGAACCTCGGTGACTTCCACCCGGGGAGCTTTTCACCAATTTTTGGCTCAATGAGGACCTCTTAGCCACAGTGAGAACGTGGGTGCCTAATAAACATAGAATTACATTTGAGCCATCAGTTCTCAAAATCTAAAAACAAAACTAGATATTTGAATGTGCAGTAGGTGATCACCACAGTGAGAACGTGGGTGCCTAATAAGCATAGAGTTACATTTGAGCCCTCAGTTCTCAAAATCTAAAAGCAAAACTACATATTTGAATGTGCAGTAGGTGATCCCACCAACTTGCAATTGCGATGTACAAAACACCACTGAACATACTCGACATTCATTGGGCAAGAATAAACCTCAGATCTCACAACTAAAAGCTTCATGCTGAAAGGGGTGAGACATCTTGTTCCACTCATTTCATCTCAACATAACTTATCCAGCAAAGCCCAATACCAACAAATAAACTCCGTGTGAATTCCCACGGATGAATTCAATCAAAAATGTAAAAGGGTACTATTTCTGACACAGTTCATTATAAAAGCCAATCCGGAATCAACCCTAAAAATTGTACAGACCACACAACCCAATAGGAAAGCATATGCATAAATTTGATATTTTGACATGGTATACTACTGCAAAACTGGCACTAATCCTGTGTATTAATAATAGGAAAACACCATGTAAAATTCATGATTTTTCATTGAATTGAACCAGAACTGAGAGAGTTGGATCTGACATACCCAGATGTGATCTGGGTCGTTGATGAGAAGAAAGTCAGAGGTGCCCACTTGTGCTGGGACCGAACCTGATAATCCCTCAGTTGTTCTGCGAGGTTTGAACGAGTTATCATCTCTGTTTGCTTCCAAATAACTCCCTTGCAGTTTATGTCACGAACAAGCAACCTTCGGACCGCATAGATTCTGCTGGATCCCCAATAGATCCCCTCTGTACGCGCAACAAATTTCGCCCTCAATCTCTGAAGTGGGTTCCGAATCAGTCATATCACATTCATATCCCTTCCAACCATGCCTACTTTTGCCGCCAGTCAGATTCCATGTGGGCAGATAATGTTTGCAATGATGCAATGTTAATCCTAAACTCTGAGTTCACGGACTTGGCCCAGGAAGAGACAGAGCCAGAGCCAGAACTGGTGGAAGATGATTTGGGCTTCAATCAGAGCATCACATGGACATTTCTCTTCCAAGGGTATCCAAAACAAAGCCAAGAAAAAGCATGGCATATTCAATTTCTTATTATGAATGACATTGTAGGTCACCAAACATTAATTTGCACATGGAATGATGACCAACTAAAATCCTTTTTGAAAATACATGTCCACTTCTTTGGTTGAATGGTAAATTGGGTGCATTCTCAATGAGAAAACCTTGCTTTCAATTTTGCGTATTCTTCTCGTCCTTCAAGTCGAATAAGTTTCGTGGACATAGCTTGCCACCAAATTGAACACTAACACTAAAATTGACAAGTCGAATAAGTTTCGTGGACATAGCTTGCCACCAAATTGAACACTAAGACTAAAATTGAAGCACTTGTGTACAATTCTTCTCCCACCCAAAGTGAACATTAAAAGTGAAGAAGAAGTTATAGCATAAATTAATTTCAAAAAGGAAAAATAGTTTACATTAATTTTATAAATAATTAAAAATATAATTAGGAAAAATAGTTTACATTAATTTTATAAATAATTAAAAATATAATTATATAAGTTTATATATGTTAATATTTTATTAATTTTACTATTTAATTTTTCATTTAATTTTTAGTGAAAAGAAATAAAACATATTCTTAATTTTATAAGTAAATAAAAATATAAATCCATAATTAAAATAAGCATTTTAATTTTATATAATTTTGTAGTTTATTTTTTAATAAAAACCAAATAGACTCTAAATCAATTTGATTATTAGTCCCTGTCAAAGCCCTGGGACTATAGCAATGAGTTGCCCTTTGACTATGTATTAATTTATTGTTGACTTTAAATTTATGTGGTATATCCAATGTGTAACATAAGAAATTAAATATGTATTTTTTTTAATAATAATAAAAAATATTTTTCTAAAATTTAATTGGTTGATAACTTTGAAGTGTTATTGCAAGCTTCACGTCATTCAATGTATAAAATTAATTACACAATTAATGGATTTGACAATTTGACAAAGAATGGAGAACATACAGTTTACCTGTATTTATTAATACCTTGCAGAAATATTATCTCTTGTTAATGTCTTACCCTCTACATTTATTATATCTATCACAAGCGTAGGTAAAAAATCATAAAACTGGCATGATACCAATGTGTATGGTATGGTTGGTGCATCCTTGGTCATTGGTATATTGTCAGTGTAAGACATAGGCTCGCCGTGAATATGTAATGATATTCATCCCACAATTTTTATTTTTATTTTTGTATTTTTTAAATGTTTTAAAATTTTAAAATTTTTATTTTATATATATTATTTTTATTTTTGT